>PNEQ01018954.1:0-29367 GCA_003012365.1 Medauroidea extradentata
CATTTAAACCATGTACATCATAGGCCTTACTAGAATTTAAGTTATTTATAATTTTATAAACATCCTCAACAGAAACAGTCTTAAATTTAAAATTGGTATTACATACAGGTAATTTACTAAGATAAGACATATAAGTTTTTTGAGCCATTTTTATGCCAGAAAGAACTTCATTAATATTTTCAATGAAAAAATTATTATAACCCTCACATGTTAAATTACTATCAGGGGAATTTACTTTAGGTTTAGTATTAATATTAGAATTATTTCTGATAACAGACCAAATTGTCTTAGACTTATTAGAGGATTCTTCTATTAGTCCAGAATAGTATTTACATTCAGTAGATTGAACTTTAGACCTATAATGTTTTTTCATCACATTATAGATATCTTGGAAACATTTGGCTTTATTTTGCTTACTAATATAATAATATGATAAACAAGTTTGCTTTAAATTTCTTAACTCGTTTGTATACCATGTATTTTTACCAATCTTACGTTTTACACATCTATAGATGTACGGGTATGACATATTTACAAGATTAATAAAATTAGTCATAAAAAAGCTGACAATATGTGCTGGATCAGCAAGATCATAAAGATACAACCAATTAAAATCTCTTAAAGAAGATTTAAAAGAGAAAATTCCATCATTTGTCAAGTGTCTAATACTAATTAATTTAGATTGGGTTTGATCCATTGAATCCATACTTATCCTTAAATCAATAGGGTCATGGTCAGAATATAAAACATTCGTAACATGAGTTACAATACGATCTATATGTATATTAGTAAAACAGTTATCAATACATGATCCAAGATTATTTCCTGTGCCAGTTCTTGTAACCTGAGTGACGGTGGGATGCATACCGAATATACTTAAAATATTAATAAAATCAGTAGATATTTTAGAGTTAGAACATATACATAGTCGGTGACGAGTAGATAGCTTCATGAATTCGACGAGCTTGGATATGTGCTACTTCCAGCTTGACGAAGTAAATGCTTAAGTGGCCGAAGACACATGAACATACAAGACTACATGCGAGTTGGAAATAACTTTTGTGATTTCGGTTTTGTTTCACTGGCAGTTCCATAACACCTTCGTCGCTTTCTGTTTTTGATTATTTTTTGAGATGTCTGTGACATGTTCGCGGTATTACACACCTCTAGAAATAAAAGTATAGAATATAAGCAAAGAGTACTCGATGTAAACATATATTTTTAGTAATGGTTGCAGCATCGTAATGAATATCAGTTATGCTGTAAATTTTTTCAATAGTAAATTCTGAAATAACTTTTAGCTTTATGTTTGAATTGGTAAAAACTATTTTGATATTCCTGTACTTTAGGTTAGCGACTTAGTGGACTATTATTGCTAAATGCAAAGACGAATATCTTTATGACCTCGTGTTTGATTGCCAGTTTGGTTATCGGTTGAAAATTTCAAAGTATTTTACAAATAAACAAATTGTTAGCTAGGAATTTGTGACATCATACGCGAGCGACTTGACCAAGGCATTGCTTAAGTTACGACTATGAATCCCACTTAATTACATTAACTAAAATCACAATATCTTTTGTTGCAATTTGTTTTCATAACTATACTCAACTGAAGTTGCATCACCTATTCAAATTGCCACGGAATCACACTTCGCCATTATCAAAAACTACCTATATTTTCTTTGTTTAATGTCTTAAGTCATCTCGCGAGCGAACTTGGCCAAGACATTCTTGTTTGCAGACTTATGAAAAACTTCGACGTATATGTAACACGACCTTCTCAAGCAGCGACTATGCAACAGAAATATCTGCTCTCAAGCCATTAGGAAATAAGATTGTCTTCGTCGAGGCCACGTGTTTAAGAAAGCTCTTAAGGAAGGTTTATGACATTGCATAGGCATTTCTGACATCATACGAGAGAGACTTGACCAAGAAGTTGCTTAAGTTACAAGTATGAATCCCACCCTTAGTGTTGGTGTGGCGTTTGCGTCAGTCAAAGGACAGGTACTTTACTCTAGTGCCACATTCCATTACTGCTGATTTTACTGATTCAGTAATCTCAGCAATGTAAGAAGCAGTTCCGAAACTGTTGAGATCACTACGGGCCGAAATTATAAACGACATCCGGGTAACAACCAACCTCCCTCCAGCGAAACTGTGAGTTTTGCTGAATATAGAGCTCGGCCGCCGGCAGGCAACTGTTCTCCATGAGGTTTGTTTTACTCGGCCGCTCTCAGGAGCTGTTTGAGTTGGGTCTAGTTGACCTGGGTCTAGCCAGGTCAAACTGAGTTGACAACTCTCGGAGGAGCGAGGAAAACGCCTATTGCGTTGTCTTGTTTGTGTTGTAAACATGGCCGAAATTGCAGACGTATTTAGACTTTTTAATAATGGCGAATCATGATATGATGAAGTTCCTACAGCTTCTCCAAATAATGCACTATAAATGGTAAATTGTCTTCTAATGGAATGATAGAAGTTAGAAAAATACACTACACTTAACTAGTCTCACGAATAATAACAATTATACATATTCAATTCAAATTTTTTTTTTACTTGGAATACTAACCACAAAGAAGTCAATATACTTAAAAGTAACTTATCATTTACGGAAAATGAACACATTCCGCAAATATTTCCACATATTGAAAACTGTCTTTAGAGGTTAACAACAACATGCAGACAGTATCATAACATACTACTTGTATTGGTTGGAATACAAAAAACATTATTCATCAGCCGCAACTTTATTATCATCTTCTAAGTTTGCCTGGAAAAATATATTATTTTCTCCATTTTCAAACATGCTTGTAATAGAATCAAACATTTCACTAAAACAAAGCTTTAATCAGCTAAAAACTGACCTACAAGTTAAAGCACAAGATAACAGCAGGGATGTTAGATGGTAACTCCAAAATCCTGGTACTGACACCACAAAAAAGCTGATACATTAAACGAAAATCTGGTAGTTGGTAAAAAAAATCGCAAATGCTTACAGGCATGAAAAATTATTAAGAACTAAAACACGTCTTAAGTATTTTAAGATGGATTTTGTTTACAGAATACTCATAGTTAACAGAAAATCAGAGGTTGACGTCTAGTCTACCACAGATGTTAACTAAAGAGAATGCAAGTAAGTGTTGCCAACACATAACATGCAACGTCTTTGGGCAACGGTACGCACCCGTTGCAAATATTGGATGATGCAATAACTATGAGCACAGATTAATGCTCAGAATTCGAAGTGTCGTGCCAAATCAACCTTTATGTTTACAAAGATTCTGCTGAAAATACTTTTTAATTACACATTTTAATACAACTGAATGCAAAATTCTGAAATCCTGGTACTTTCGCGTACCAGGACCAAAGTGTCCTGGTACATGGTACAGCACCCTGAAAACTGGTACGTGTACCAGGATCCTGGTACGTCTAACACCCATGGATAACAGTTTTTGAATGTCACATCAACAACATAGATAAATTGATACAGAGATATACATTCATTACATTCTTCCCCGTGTTAGAATAGAACATAGTCATCCAAAAGTTTAGGGGGGTCTTTCTATTCTCGTAGGTCTGCCAGGAGATCTTGTCTGCGATATCTTGGTTAATTTATCATCAGATGGAATTTCACAGCTAATGTCTTCGTGAGTTTTACTCTTTTGAGTAAAATTATTCTTTTCAGAAATAGGTCTGAAATCTTGACTACTATCTTCGGTTTCTTTCACGTATGGTTCATTGTTTTCATTCTCCGTACCATTTTCAAAGTTCATGTTATACGTAGGTTATGATGTTTCTTGAAGGAGAGTTGCATCACCTCTTGGAGCTAGATGTTTTAACGACACAGTAGATTCTCGGCCATCTGTATGTCGTACTGTAGCATATTGGGGATTAGCCTCGATGAGCTTAACCTCTTCCACCAGCTATTCATATTTATTTTGCCTGACATTTTTCCGTAGCAGAACAGTGTCAGACGTGCTCAGAAAAGTTTGCAACGAATTCCCGTTTGAAGACTTTCGTTGATGGCAAAACATCCTCTCATGGTGGATGCAATTCGTTGCAGTGCATAGCAGTGAGCGAATGCAGTGTAGAGCATCATCTAACACAGTTTCCCAGTGCTCCACTTTTAACTTACTTGTTTTCAAACCAAGCATTATCGTTGTCCATATGATGCTATTATATCTCTCAGCCTGGCCATTTCCAGCAGGGTTGTAAGGTGTAGTTCGACTAGTAGCCACTCCTCGAGAGTGAAGAAATTACTTCAATTCTTCCGACATAAAAGGTGATACTTGGTCGCTGTGAATATAAGAAGGCATTCCAAAAACAGAGAACAAGTGAGTTAGTTTTTGAATCACAGTAAAAGACGTCAAGTCTTTGCATGGAAATGCAAATGGAAATCTTGAGTACTCATCTACTATGGTCAGTAAATATCTGTTCCTGGAAGCTGAAGGGAGAGGTCCTTTCAAATCAATATTCAACCGTTCAAAAGGAGCTGTTGCTTTGATGAGGTGACCATCTCTGTGTTTACTGAAACGTGGCTTTAATTCAGCACACGTCGGACATTCAGCTGTCATCCTTCGAATGTCTTCTATAGAATTAGGATAGTTATGAGTTCTTATCCAATGAGACATTCTTGCATCTCCTGGATGGCAAAGAGACTGATGTAAATCAGATAAGGTAGTATCTCTTGCTGAACTACAAACTCCAGAGAGAGTATCAGCTACTGTATTGTCCTTTCCTGGTCTGTACACAACATCAAAGCTGTAGCATGAAAGCTCCATTCGCCAACGAAGAATTTTGTCATTCTTGATCTTGGCATCGAACATAAACGACAGTGACTGTTGGTCAGTTATGAGTTTGAAATGACGACCCATCAGATAATGCCTCCACTTATTCAGTGCCTCTACTATTGCACATGCCTCTTTTTCAATAGCAGGATGTTCTCGTTCAATTCCAGACAATGATCTAGAATAAAATGCTACCGGTCTTCCACATTGACTAAGTGTGGCTGCGATGGCAAAATCAGAGGCATCTGTTTCTACTACAAAGATTTCATTTTCATCTATAGAAGTTATTACAGACTTTGCTATGTCAGTTTTCAATTTTTCAAAAGCTGTCATTACATGAGAAGGCAGAGGAAACGACTGACATCTAACTAGATCCTGGATCTTTTCAGAAAAGCGAACCATCCAACGTGCACAATGAGAAAACATACCTACCCCCTTCGTAGTTCCTTGATATTCTGTGGAACAGGCAACGGTTTAAGTCTCGATGGATCAGGTTTGATAGTGTCATTCTTAATAAGATATCCTAGAAGTTTTATGCTTTTCTGAGAAAAACAACTTTTCCTTTCGTTAATAGTTAAACCATGTTTTTTCACAGCAGTCATAAATGCTGCAAGGTTCTTGTCGTGTTCCTCCTGTGACTTTCCACAAACAGTTACATCATCTAAATAGGCAAAAACGCCTTGTAATCCCTCGCTTTGGATAACTGCATTAATAACCCATTGAAAACATGGTACACCGTTAGTGACACCAAACGGACTTCTTTTAAACTGATAAAGTCGGCCTTCTGCCTCAAAAGCAGCGTACAATTTTTCATCTTCACGAATGGGTATTTGGTGGTATGTACTATTCAGGTCAATAGTACTGAAAATATCATATTTAGAAACTGAAACAACTATATCCTCTATTTTCGGCAAGGGATACGCATCAAGCAGTTTAAATCGATTAATTGTTTCAGAATAATCTATTACCATTCTCTTTTTTGATTGTCCGGTTTCTGTTATCAGTATTTGAGCTCGCCAAGGAGAATTACTTTCCTTGATAATACCTTCAGAACGAAGTCTCTTTACTTCTTCTGCTATGAATTTCGATTCTTCAGGGGAATATTTACAAGACTTCGTTGCTATAGTTCGACAATTTGGAGTAAGATATTGAAAGAGAAAAGGTGGTTCCACTAGTGCAGCAGTTAAACTGCAAATCTTTAGTGGTGGCTTGTTCCCGCCAAATTTCACACCAACCCAAGAATGCTCTGAAAGTATGTCGTGACCTATTATGACATCAGCACAGAGATTTGGGAGTACAGCAACCTTTTTTATTTTCATGGTCGTGTCTCTCCAGATTTATACTCACAAAACAGTCACCCACTGCTTTGGATTGTAAAGCTGTCGATGCCATTGCTACTTGACTAACAGATGGAAAAACCTGTACTCCACAGTTGCTGATGAATTCATTACTTACAAACGTTTCTGAGCTTCCAGTATCAATTAAGGCATCTGCGACTACTCCATTAACACGTACTTTAACTAGTGATTTTGTCAGACAACTTGGTGCTGCTGCTGCTAAACGTGGTACAGAGGCTATAGTTGAATCTTTAGGCTTCCTATAGTTACTTTTACTATGGCACACTTTTTCAAAATGCCCTTTTTTTCCACATTTATTGCAATTAGAATTTTTGGCAGGACACAATTCACGCACATGTTTTTTGTAACCACAAAAATAACAATTACTTGGATGAGTTGAAGCTACAGATACAGTGTTAGATTTTGAAGATTCAGAAGATTCCATGCCTGCCTCATGTTCTTTGCTAATGTCACGGGTAGCATTCAGGAACATACTAGGAGTAGATTATAACTGAGACTGTTTTTGCGCTGATTCCAGACATCGAGCTTGACAAACAGCCTCTTCTAGCTTTAGTACATTGTTCTCTAAGAGACGTTGGTGTATTTCAGATGATTTAAGGCCACTAATAAAGGTATCTAGAATAAAATCGTCTTTATTTTCACTAGCACTAACTGCACGAAAGTTACACTCTCTAGATAATAACTGAAGATTTTGCAAATATTGGTCTACTGACTCACCAGTTTCTTGCTTCCTAGAAGCTAATTGGTGTCTAGCGAATACTTCATTTGTAGGTTTGATGTATACAGTTTGTAAGACTTCAACAGCTTTCTCATAAGTAACACTATCAGATATAATGTTGAAGACCGTATGACTAACATAATTAATGAGAATTTTCAACTTATCTTCGTCTGTAGACTTTTCAAATGTTCTATTAAAATTTTCAAATGTCCGAAACCAATGCACCCATTCCTGAGAAGCACATTTGTAGTTTGGGTCAGTATTGAATCGTTCAGGTTTTAAAAGTTTCTCCATTTTCTTTTTAGCTGATTAAATTGTAATAGAATCAAACATTTCACTAAAACAAAACTTTAATCAGCTAAAAACTGACCTACAAGTTAAAGCACAAGATAACAGTTTTTGAATGTCACATAAACAACATTACAATGCTATCAAAAGTAAACTGCGCAGTCAACAGCAATATGTTCATCCAGTGCCAGATTAACGTATAGGCGCGCCCGGTGGCCGCTGGGGGCCTCGCCTGACAGGGGGCATCACATAAATCGCCAGAAAAATCCTAGAAGTTGTTCTGTGTAACAACACACAATCGCAAATAAATCCTGTTTTGGCTTGAAGAATAAAAAAACTGTTCAATAGTATATTATTTCTTGCGGACGTATTTTCATATTTAATAATTTACAATCTATAGGAATAGAGTCAAGAAGTTAGCTGTCGAATGGTGGTGCAGTTGCACTGCGCGCATCCTGTTGGCAGCACTTTGGGCAATGTGTTTTTTACCGATCGAGGAATCGATCTACTGACTAGAGAAACAGTTCGACGGTCCGTGCTATGAGAGTGAGCGAAAGTTTGTTTACTTGTTACTTCAAAAAATTTCCATTTTGTGAAATGTATGAACGGTAATGGTAAGTGATTTGTGTCTCTGGACTTAGCATGATAAATTTATCTAATGCTTGATTTACACGACACTATTGACTGTACAGATCATTGCATGCGATCGGTTGCGAAGCAATTGCAAAGAAATCTCTTATGTGTGCTTCAATGTCCACATTTTACATGATGCAATTCACGATGCAATATTACACAATGTGTTCCTTTCCCGGCAAACTGTTGTGCATATGAATTTGCGAATTTGTGTTAGTATTATTTTTAGTTACCGAGTACGTCCAGGCTCAACATTTTTTCAGATTTCTTTATTTTCTGTTGCTCATTTGTGAAAATAATTCGTAGTTCGGAATTTAGTTTTTATATTTTCTGCAGTTGTGTTTGATTGGACTTCTGACAAACTCTTGGCCACATATTTTAAAGCACTATCCCACAAACATAATTTGTGG
This sequence comes from Medauroidea extradentata, assembly GCA_003012365.1. Taxonomy (NCBI): domain Eukaryota; kingdom Metazoa; phylum Arthropoda; class Insecta; order Phasmatodea; family Phasmatidae; genus Medauroidea; species Medauroidea extradentata. The sequence continues at coordinate 8,192 of PNEQ01018954.1, forward strand.
TAATTTTCTGATTTTGTGTTATACAACACTGGATGCTTATACTCATCCAATAACCGAAATATGCTCCCACATGTCCTCGCCAAATTATTTGTTTGTGTTTTCATTAATCCCACGGAAACTTCACTTTGAATGGCCAATGACATTGCTTGTTTCGTGCAACTTGCGCGGTCTTGCACCAAAAGAAAAGAGCATGTCCTATCCTTTCAGATTGCACTGGAAAAAAAGTATTGTTGTGGTTACCATACTTATGTTAAAATAGGGACAATACTCCAGTTCTGTTGCTGGTACTATCTAGATGATTATTCCGACAATGTATACTGTAGAAGTAAAAATATGTTCTCTAGAAGCAGCAAAGAGAGTATTTCTTTTACATATCATATGGTTACTTCTACAGAGCATATTGTTGGAACAACCCAGATAGTTCCGACTGTAAAACTGGACTGTAATTACTAGTTTAACAGTAATATGATAATTACAACAATCATTTTCTTTCAGTATGTGTCGTAGCTTGCAACGGATGTGAAATTCCGAGAATTTTTCGAGTGATTTGCAGTGAAATAGAAGCAGAGTGCAAGGAAATTGCATGCATATTATATCGTGTAAATCCAGCTTAAGGTAGTATTCAATCTATCTTCTTTAAAACCGCATATGAGACATATTTGAATGTCAGGGTATAAACACTAAAGTCTGTGGCAGTTTTTATGCCCATTTTTTGTTAACATTTCTGCTCCCGTGTGGAACAGCTTTCAGTCCCTTCCCGAAAGGTCTAGCTCTGGGTATATTAGTTTATATACCTCTAAATGTAACAGAAACCATATTATAGGGTATCCAAGCAATTAAAACCCCTAAAATACTTAGGTTTTGGGTTCGATATTTGCTTGTTTGAAATTAATTAATTTATTATTTTTGTGTTATTGTTACATTTCACAGTTAATGTTATTGAAAATCGTTCACTTCCCAAATTTATTGGTTTATACAAGAAATTTACGTCTTAACAGATAAGCAAATGTCCCTATGCAATGTTCCGATCCATTAGTTTCTTATAATATATATGTTTGTAATTTAATTTTTTAAATTGTATTATTAAATAAAATATATTATTTTCAGGTTAACAAACACATAGTTGTGGAAATTTATAAGAAAAGTAAAAAGTGATTGTCAAATCGAATCATGAAACTGAAGTGAGCGTAGGTCGTGATTAAGTGTTGTTTGCCCGTTAAGAGAGAACGGGCACTCATGGGAGCAAAGACTCTAGGTTTCAGGGCCACGTGGCCGACGGCCGTGGCGTTGCAGAACACTCCCCACTCTAAGTCGATAAGTTACTTACGCAGGGGAATCTTATGGCGTTCCCCACGCCCGTAGCACTTAATTAGAAAAGTACACTCATGAACACACTGTAGGTATAGTACTGGAATGCGGGTTGAAGGGTCCCGCGCCCTTATGGCCGTGAAGCGGCAAGTAATAAATACGCACCTGTAACTGGAAAAATGTATTTATAGGTAAAGCACCATGCTCCAATCATACAACACTGGTGGCGCAAATAGCGGACCCGGCCCTAAGCCCGACCGGTGGGCGATGCTGTTACATGAAAATTCACTACACAAGTGAAAAAGATAATTTAAGTAATCCCCTGGGCGACGAGTTGCAGGGGTGAACGGTGCACCTCTGGGCCAGCAAAGTTAAAAGAAAATGTTCCAGACGAAAAGAATGACTATTGGTACGCTACTGACTATGCAAAGTTGTGAAGGGCTCGGAGTGACTAGCACGTCGACCGTCCCGGTCCACCGCGTAATGCCAACTGGCGAGTCCTTCCCGCGTGCATGACGTCGTGCCGCCAAAGCACAGGAAGCACTCGCCGAAAAACACAAAATCACCAAATTAAACAGGGGCAAAGGCCCAAAACTCTCATAATAGCACAGCTTGAGGGTTAGAGTCCCAAATTTGAATAACGGGATAGTTTATAGAGAGTTTACGTAATTTATAGTTACGTGAAATTTTGAACTATACAACATTCAAAAACGTAGACACTGAATTTGGACGTTATTTGAATAGAAATAATTATAACACCACACTGGCAATTACAGAACAAATAAAACGTGAAACTGTTTGGGGGAGAACGTGTGTAGATATTTGGGCGGCAAGATGGCTGCGTGGGCGAGTCCAAGTTGTCGCGAGGCGCAGGGGTGTTTTACTGGTACCGGTATTAAGGTTAAATACGAAAAAGTTGACAGGGGGCACAGTACACATGAAACACACTTACCCCTGGCCTTTCTATATTATTGCCTGTTAAATGGCATAACTCCCCTTGACGGGAAAAGCACGGGAGGGCTTTTACACAGTGTTCAACTTTGACGTTAAATTACGTCGCTTCTCGTCAAGGGGGAACATTCCTACCATTTGCTGGCAGTTCTATGGGACCGACGCACACGCTGGTGGCACCCGGCTTCGCGGTGGCGGCGTCTGGATGCCGCTACCTCGTGTGCCCACGTGGCCGGGTGCGTTCCCATATGCCTTGGCTGTACGGGCGCTCGGCCCGTTCCATAATGGTGGCTTGTTGCGCACGACGGGCTCAGAGAGAGGGAGTTGCGGATCGACCCGTGTCAAAACGTGTTTACGAAAATGGTGCAAATAAAAGACACAAGGCTAAAAAAGTGAATTATTTATAGAATCTTTGCCAAAAGTGACCTCGTTTTTTCAAACCATTTCTGGTGCTGAAAGAAATTTAAGCTTAATTAGTAATCTCGCTTCTTGTTCTTCAAATTGTCTTCCAGTTGATCACAATGCTACATCGCCTTGTCCATCCGCCTCTCCACTCGTAAATATACAAGAAACCTATCCTATCGGCTCTTCTTCATGTATTTCTGATCTTCAGCATTCATCTAATGCGATTGCATCAGTTTCAGTTTCACATGGAGAAGATGAACTATGCAGTGGTTATAAAATGGAACCAAGTACAGACGTAGAACAATGGAAGTCATTTCGATGTTCCAAAAATGAACTTCAAGAATATTGGGTAAGAAAAGACCCTTACGAGTTGTCACAAGTAGATATGTGACTTACAATATCATTGTTATGCTAATTTTTATTTATGCTGTCAAGATAGAGGTCCGCCTGTGGACAAGGGCAGCATATTTTACTGCAATCAGTTTATAAAAATGAGAAGAAGCTGGGCCTGCACAAACCGAAAGAATTGTGGTTGTGTAATATGGCTGAATGTTCCTTAATTACAGTAAATACTAGGGTTGCTATGATGGAAAGATTTGGCTTCTGAGATCAAGTGAAGTCTATTCGCGACGTCGCCTCCTCCATATTGCAGCACTGCATACAACAAAATGGAGGGCAAAGATGGCATCAACAAAGCTGCTTGGCTATTTCTTTGCTTGTATTTGTATTTAAGTTTCTCATTTCTGTGCGAACCAGGTGAAATAAAAGTATGTTTCTGCCACCAAAAGAAATGTATGAAAGTACTGATTGTGGAGAGAATTTTTGCCGTCTGTTTATCAAAGTTTTGTCAGTTAAAATCGCACGTGTACAATATTTGTAGCGATGAATTATTTGTTTTTAATTTACGTATGTCAATTTGTTGTAATTTTTACGATTTGTTTAATTTCAAACATATATATCAATCTTTCAAGTTGAAGTTACCGAGCACGAGGCAACTGCAACTGTTTACTGGAAAATAATGCTTTGAAAGCTTTTTATCCTTAAGTAACACTGCTTTAATGCAAGTTCAGACTATTTTTAATATTTGCAAGTTCAGAACATTTAAAGTTACGGGGTTTTCTACGCGATAAAACACTAAAATACATCTGAACTTTTTCTTTGCCATAAACGGTAAAAACATTTGTTGATACCGTCATTACTAGTTCATAAACTCGCCACCAGATGTTAGCCACTTTCACTTTGCTTGACAGCGCGAAACTAATCTGGTAGGTTGGGTTGCGTTATGAGTAGCATATGAAATATAATGATAGCACGATTGGAATGGTGGTTTGATAATGTATGTTTGTAAATGAATTAAAATGAATTATAACAAACTACAGTATATTGCTGGGGGCCGATTAAATATCACCACTTGCGTTTTGCACCGACGCAGCGCAACGCAAGGAAATCTGCTCTGCACCTGCACCTCGGGTCGTAGTTGGAATTAAATATACTCGAATACGCAATACGCAAGGGGTGGAGCCTATTTTGGCTCGGCGCAACTGTCTCCCCTCTCCAATTTACACAAGCCAATCATAAAATTTGTAACATCATCCTCACTGCCACTTGAACGGCAAAAGCTGTCTGCACACCCACGTGCTTACATGCAGATATAGCTTCCATGTAGCAGTGAACATTTCTCGCGCTAAAAGTAATGTTTTGGTTAAGTTTTTCGTAACCTCAAATTTTGTAGCCTTCTCGTGATTAAATAAGAATGCAAGAAGTATTGGTTCATATCAATTATGAAGGAAAATTGTTACAAAGTTTTCATTACAAGTGTATATGTCGTAGTTGTGTTTTGAAGTGTGAAAGTAAATTTCCATAATGTCGTGGTTCTTGTGTAGTGGATGCGTGTGTTCATTTTTGTGGTCGTGAATAATTAAGTGCTTTATTTATGGAGAGCAGCATTTTTTTTTAACACAATCGGAACATGTCAGAGTGGTTTTCGTCTATAACCAGCTTTTTTTTTTTTACATCATGTTGCTAACGGAAAATAAAGTGCCTAGAGTGATAGACGTGTTACGCGATTAGAGCATAAACTATGTATACATTTTATATTTGTGCTGATATTAATTTGAGTGGCCTAGTTTTAAAATTCACATAAGTTATTTTAACTTGTGTGGCATGGTATTTGTGAGTGTAGGCCTACTACCTAATGGGCTATTCATGTGTCATTCGTCTTTCAGTGAGTCGTAAATCGTGATAAGTTGATTAATTCTAAATAATTCATTGCTAATGTGAACTGAATACGAGTGGCGTTCGTACAACTATACTGCAGTAAATTTAATTAGGTCTAGATTATTGTAAGTTCAATGTTCACCGTGATAGGGTGTGATGTGTGTAGACAGAAAGTCTCACGAAAGACTTAAAACTAAAATGGTAGCCCTCCCGTTTTATGAAATAAAGAGAATCCCAACAGAATCACTCTTAAATATTAAGCACGTATGTGGAAACAAGTCGGCAAGAAAGATGTGATGTTGAAACACCCCATCCAAGCAAGGAAAATAGAGAGGTAATGTCACTGTTCTAAGCAATTAGCCAAACAGGTAGGCCTACTTGCAAAACATATTTGTTTGTATAAAAGTTTTCAGCAAAGTTTTTAACGGTACAAATAACCTCGTCACAAACGTAATTCTATTTTCTCGTCGTGTGCTACGGAAAAATACCCTCAAAATATATTCCGGGGAAAGAATAAATCGTTGCCAATTTTTAATTGCTTCTTTAGTAAAAAACATTTTAGTTTCGTACTTCTTCTGTACTTCGTAACTATTAAAAGTTGAAATTGTGAATTGTGTACACAAAAACGTAAATAATTAAAGTTCATAGAACACTGGATATAGATAAAGATATCCAACTTTTATGTTAATTCTCTTTCACACACCCGAAAATTGTCCAATGCGCATGCGCGAAGAGCGCAGATATACTTGCGTCGAGCTATTTGCTAGTCGCAGATTTTCAGGCACTTTGCGCCGTCACGTGACCACTTGCCCCTGCGTATTTGTATATTTAATACCTAAGCAATGCAGCGCAGGTGCAAATTTTGCGCTGCGCCTCTCAAAAGCGATATTTAATCGCCCCCCTGGTGTAGTAAAATTTTATGTAGAAAGATGGAAACATTGATAATTAACTTCATACTCTATGTTAAGTGCTTAACATTGTGTAGGGGTGGATTGCATCGTGCTAAATTAAGTTATGCTGGGATGGTTCACCTCAGGTAATGGTAGGCTGGAACTGGTTAGTTCAATGATTCGGGTCCTGTGGCTTGAAAGTTAATATAAATTAAATCGAAGCAAAGAATACTTCACCACAGTATAAAAAATAATGTAAATTCTACTACAAAAGGCATAAAAACTATAAGTCATTGTAAAAGTCTTATGTGAGTGGACTGGAGATGAATATAATTTTAAGTTCAACGTAGGGTATCTAAAATTTGTAAGTCATACATGAGTAAAATTAATGAATAATAGTTTTTGCACAACAAAATTAATGATAAATGAAATATGGTGACCCTCAAGGAGGTCGGAGCATGCAGAATTTGTGGATGGATGGTGTGAGGTATGCAGAGAGAGTAGAGCTATGTGTAGAGCGTAAGAAGAATGAAGATAAGATTGTGGAGACGTGTGTGAAGCATATGGAGATGTGTGTGGAGTCATTTCCAGCATAAGTAAATGGGTGCAGAGATATATGTGGAGAATGCATAGTCTTGTGTAAGGAGATGGTTGTGAAGCATGTGTAGTATGTATAGTCTTGTGTTTGAGGAGGTTTCTACGGCAAAGAAGAAAAGTTATCAAGTATCCAAACACATATTTGATCGAGATGGTATTGAAGAAGAAAGGAAATAAAGTGCTAGTGTGATGGCTGGGGTTCGATGCAAGCCATGACAGTCAATAAGACATTACGTATAAATAATGTGAATTTTTGTGTATGAAGGAATGAATTAATTTATTTGTTTAAAACTGAATTTCTGTGATTTTATTTATTAGCAAATATCCTTTATACTGGGAATGGTATAAGACTGCTACTGGGGTGCCTGGAAGGCAGTCTGTGATGACCGCACACAAAAATTTTGAGTGTGTTGGAACTCGAGGCGATGAGCTGGTTGGGGGTAAGGCGTGCAGTTTCGTCATCACGTCCTTGGGAGGCGCTGGAATGTCAAAGTGTCTAATAGATTGGGCCATTACGCCCGATGATGCATGACTCTCGCGCACAGCTGCAGCCTTTGAGTCATGCTCCACCACTTCAGGTAGTATCTCGCACGCTTGTTGAGACCAGCACATTAACTAGGCGACTAGGTGGCACCTGTGGTCATACAGAAGGCTGGTGACGTAGATTGTGACTACACGAAGGGAGGGGTAGGTTAGTATTGCAGTACATTGGCTGGAGGGTAGGGGATACGTGCCTGGAGGAGTCCCTCCCAAGCTCTTATGACTTCAGTTTGTGTTAAGGGATCGAACACGATGTAGGAGTGGAGTAGCAAGGACGACGAAGCACTGGACGTGGTATATGATGTTGTTGTGGCTGGGGTATCTGCTTGCCAGACATCAGCTCCACCACCACAAAAACAGCTTATTCGGCTGCAGCAGTATTCAGACATCTCCGACGACGATGAATTACAAATCGTCGGAGTGTTTTGAGCAGCCAAGCGACCTACCGACTCCGCTGGGCCTGCTGCAAAACGGGGACCAGCAGCAGGGCGACCAGTGATGGCGGTTGCACCCACTGTGCACGAGGTGGAGGATGAGGATGTGAATGACGATGACAATAAGGAGGATGGCGATGAGGAGGAAGAGGATATGGTGCATTCCCAGATGAGGAAGGAGTAGAGGAGGAACAGGAGGAGGAAGAGGACAGCGAGGGTGGTAACATGGGGGGAGGAGGTGCGGTGAGAGCTCGTTGCGCTGTGGGCCCATGTTCGGGGCCAGCAGGAAGAAATCCTGAACTTGTGGCTCCAGCTATAGGCCCAGCACACCATGACGGAGATCCGCCACACTGCTGCCGCACACTCCCAGGAGGGAAGTTATTTTCCTCTTCCGGACAGTGGTGGGGCGAGGACCTGCCCAGCCGCATCCAGAAGTGTAAATATGTGTACAGTATAAATATGTGTATAGTAGTATAAACGGTATGTGTATATAGTATTATAAAAAATGTGATTTTATTTAAACTTAACATTGTGTGTTTTGAGAGACATTATTTCAAATGCCTGCCATAACTTTTTCGTAAAGAGCAACAGATTCACCAATCTTTGTACACTCAATCAGTATTTACATACTACACTATTACATTGTAATTAATTACTATAAAAGGTTTTAAAAAATTCAATAATTAGTTGAATGAAATAATAATGCTGTTATTATTACTCAAAATAAAAACAAATTACTATGGTGATATATAGTACTTGACAAGACTTGTCAGTCTTAATGCCTAGAGGCATAAATAAAAAAAATTAAATTTAATTAATAGTGACAATAGGGATGAGAGTATTTCCTATAGTACATAACATGTCGTCCTTAAACGCATATGGGCAAGTGAGTAAATAGGAAACAAAGATGGTGGCTCAAACCCCTGATGGCCATTCCCAGAACTATATATAATCGATTAATCAAACGAGTGGTTATCGACCCGGTCGATTATTTTGGCTGGGAATTTTAAATAATTAAACTTCAGGCTATGGAAATAAATGAATGATGAAAATTGGCGGGAATTTAATGAAAAATATGGGCCACCTTTCGTTATTCACTGATTTCACTGGCCAGTGTTTTCAGTAATGTCAGCTATATTTCCGGTATTGCTGATGGCACTGATAGTCACTGATTGTTGTTGGATGGCGATACCCTGTGCGAGGCTACATCCGTTTACTGAGATTGCCGATTTTACTGGCGCTTCAGAGCATCAGTGTTGTCAGTAAACCAATATTTTTGGCGGAAATTCAAAAGTTGAAGTTATCTAATTACAGGACGAGTCTTTTTTAATATATAAGGGCCAAAGAGGGTATCTATTAATTTATATACGTTTATTTAACGTCTGTTTATAGTTACAGAAGCATTCGTCGTGCAGTTTGCAAAGACTAAATAATGTTTAAAGGTTGAATCGTACCTTGCTTTAATGACGGAGAAATATTTTGCTGATTACTGACACTGTTCCCTTATTTTCACGGACACTGGCGAACTGTCAGTGATATTAAGGTTAATTCCACTACAGGTTAGAAAGATCAATGTTATAAGTTTGGCACAGGGAAAATTTCTGCCACTTGAGCGCTAGTATCGCAAATGCACCAAACTGATTAATCACAGAGCTTTTCTGAATTTTAAGTTTCATTAAGTTGACAATTTAAAAGGCGAAATTGGTTTATTTTCACTTGAAAATTAATTTATATGACAAATATAATTTCCAAGTTAATTTAAATTTAATTTTAATACGGTTTCGTATTTAACTGGTCTCTTAGCGATCAAAGTGAAACTAGTGGCAGAAATTTTCCCTGTCCCAAACTCTCCCGTAAGAAAACTATTTTCTTTGTAACCTGTAGTAGAATTAACCTTAGTTATGCCTAAAATACAATTTATAAGAAAAAATGGAATATGATCTTTTTGGAAAACTACAAAATTGATTAAAATTTGCGCGCACCAAAACTCCATTCAGGTTAGTTCATGCTGTTGTTCGAAAATATATTAAATTATCGTTACTGCAAGTAGACTAATAATTTATATAAAAAAATGGGAAAATATGAGCTTGAAATTTTCACGTTACTATAAATTAACGGAACATTCTGCAAACGTAGCTTCGGGAAAATTTTTGTAACATTTTTGGTGGAATAAAAACCTACTTTTAAGAAATTAACATAAAATGGAAAATTATTTTAAATAAGACACACGTGTTAAGAATATATCTTAATACTTTTATATGCAGACACATGACTACGACACTATCATTTCAAGAATTTAAAATTTAGTTAAAGAACGAGGCTAGGCCTAACCTGATTAGTTCTTAAACTAGCGATAATGAAAACAATGGATTCTAACTACAATAAATACGGTAGTTAAAAAATAAAAGGTAGAATTTGTACAGTTAGTTTGGCGAATAAGTAGGCCTACAGATTATACAAGAATACAAATTAGTCAGAAGTTTCGATGTGTATAAATGACAACACTCTTAACAATATTTTTACTTTGTTCCCTCTCGACGGTGATATTTTTTGTATTCTCTTTATTTGTTTGAACATACCTGCGCTATTCAATACCCTCTTTCATACATCACCACAACCACCATCCTTGCTCAAGTCCGGTCAACCTTGCCCTCTTACATTCTCTCCATACAGCCACTTTCCCTACTCTATACACTACAATCTTCAGAGACATGTAAACATATTTTCAAATAAAACTATGTATTTGAATTTGAAATTTACAACGGATAACGGTACTTTTGCCACCCAGTACATATATATTTATCAACATTAAATAGCTTCGCTACGCACTTGTACAACATAGCATCTACAGTCGGTATCATCATTCCGAAGGTTCAGAAGTTCACCACCAGATGTCAGCCACTTTGCTTTGCATCTCCCATTGGCAAGGTAACACCTTGGCAGACGGGCGGCAGGGAAGGGATACATACCAGGGTGTTAGACGTACCAGGATCCTGGTACACGTACCAGTTTTCAGGGTGCTGTACCATGTACCAGGACACTTTGGTCCTGGTACGCGAAAGTACCAGGATTTCAGAATTTTGCATTCAGTTGTATTAAAATGTGTAATTAAAAAGTATTTTCAGCAGAATCTTTGTAAACATAAAGGTTGATTTGGCACGACACTTCGAATTCTGAGCATTAATCTGTGCTCATAGTTATTGCATCATCCAATATTTGCAACGGGTGCGTACCGTTGCCCAAAGACGTTGCATGTTATGTGTTGGCAACACTTACTTGCAATCTCTTTAGTTAACATCTGTGGTAGACTAGACGTGAACCTCTGATTTTCTGTTAACTATGAGTATTCTGTAAACAAAATCCATCTTAAAATACTTAAGACGTGTTTTAGTTCTTAATAATTTTTCATGCCTGTAAGCATTTGCGATTTTTTTTACCAACTACCAGATTTTCGTTTAATGTACCAGCTTTTTTGTGGTGTCAGTACCAGGATTTTGGAGTTACCATCTAACATCCCCGATTAGGAGTGGCAAGGAGGAGGAACGCAGCAGTGCGCATGCGCCACTGTGCTTAGAGACCCTGAGGCGCTAGTTTGGACAAATAGCGAGTCGTCCTTGCTTTGTGGTCTGAACGAAACTTTTTAAAATATGTCCTACTTACAATTGTTCCACGTGCTAACTACGCCCTATATGACATAAATGTGTTTTCATAAGCAAACGCTGCATGTATTCCAACACAAAAATAGTCATTTATGTATTCCACAACTCAAAATTGACAAAAAATTTACTTCAGTTGCAGCAAAATAAATAACTGTCAAACTGTGTCCACCGCTATTTTAAACAGCTGTTGCCTCTGCAAGTGTTCGGTAATGTTCGTGCGTGCAGAGAGTTCTGTGAAAAGAGCCTCACCCTTTCTTATCTAACATCCTTATCTCTCCAACATAGTTACTGGCATTGAACAGATGCATAGTCGTTACCATAATCTTGTTCCCGTTTTGAAGTGGGTAAAGAACATGTGTAAGCACATGTGTGGTCCAGACAGTGCAATATTGCAGAGCAGTCGAAAGATACAATGGTAGCTTATGTGTTTGGTAGGTTGTATAATTACATTGTTTCAGAAAAATTTTTCTTGCAATATTAACGAATTTTTCATGTACCTCTAATAAAAACTAGTAGCATACCAGATAAAGTGTTTCTGCCATCAGCTGTTCTTCCTCCTTCACGATGTATTTCATGGTGGTGTTGAGATGTTTGCCGAGAGATTTATTTTATGTTGGCTAAACATGTTCATAGAAATAATATTTTTACATGTATACCTATGTACAATTCAGTTGAGAATAGTAAGGACTTTAAATGCCCTATTACAATATTTTATTTTGTTATTGAAACAGCATTTGTTGGGAGGGGGGGGTGAATTGGAAGTAAGAAAGTTTTGTTTCTGTACTTCACACCTGTGCTCATCCTACAGGATTAACTATACTCATCATTTTAGATTATGAAAACAATGTACACTAAAATGTCTTTAACACTTTACTTCAATCTTGGATTGAAATTCTGCTAGGTTGGCAGAATAATGTTTTTCACCATATTCATTTGTATGTCTAGATATTTTATTTTTTATTGATTTGTTTATTTATCATTATTATTATTGTTATTGAGAGCAGGGCATTGGCGAATGGCTAGAGAGATTGAATTTATGTGATGATTCGTACCAGTGTTCCGTGTCATGACAATACTGCGGATCATATTAGCCGACTAGGCGCTAGCCAATTAGGAGAATATTGGCTCTTGACACAGATTGACTTGAAAATCCTAGGAGGATGTACCGCCGACTACGATGGCTTCAACGACATTTTCTCCTCACCATCACAAACATACTTATGCTAGGGAACATTTAGGCTCTTCCAATGCCTCTCACACAAGAAAGCACTTGGTAAGGATATTGGGAACCTGCACACCCAATATGAATTCACAGTTACAGTTTTTAGGGATCCTACACCCTGAAGGCACAGAAACGGGAAGCCAATAAAACTCGCAAGTAGAGGCAAACAAATTATTATTAGCATAAACACCATACAGTCCACAAGCACTAATAACTTACATGGCATTGCACTACGCAGACTCGGACATAAAAGCCTGTCCGACAGGTAGCACCGAACAAAAGAAAGGTCCGGAAGCACAAAAAGAATATACGAGAAAAGTTACGTCCCTGGGCTCAACGTTAGACGGCAGAGGTGGGGAAGTAAACTGTGGGTACTATGGGTGCTTCTGGCATTTTCAGTGGCGGCAGCCTTTCCGATGGCACTGGAAGTCTCTTGTCAACACTCCCACGCTCCCGTCCCATATTTGACATAAGCAGGATAGATGTATGGACCATGTGTGCTGAACAGCTCATTCCAGTCGAGTTGTTCCCAGCTATTGTGCAGGGCAATTATCCTCATGATGTCAGACAGTGCTGAGTAGCACGTGACTTGTGGGACAGAGATAGTAAATGTAGTGCCGATCAGGGATGATCAATGTCTGTTTGTCAATTAACGTAGAAACTTCGAGAGGCACAATCTGGAAGTATAAATACCTGTCAGCCATGTTTCGGTGAGAGTTTGTTCCACTAAAGCTTTTGAGCTTTTAGTTCCCTAGGAGCTTTTATTTCATTCAAGCTGTTTGAAGCTTAGCGTTTTATTTCTGGTCGAGCATTCAAAATGGCGATACCCCGATGGGCCAAACATAGACTTAGGCCGACATTGCAGTGTGTCATGCGTATTCTATTTCATGCGAAACAGCTTAACTTATTCATATTATGTTTATCTACGAAAATAACATACACTTGAAACTATGCTTCTATGTTTTTAAAAATTCAGCACACTCGTTAGAAACATGATTTTCGGGCCCCTCAAAATGGCTAAAAACTGGTTCCTTAGATTGCTGTAACTCCAAAAATATTACTTGAGTTTGTAAAGTGCAAAGCGAGATGTATGCGTTGGTCATTTCTTCATACTATTCAAAAATAAAATAATGTGTTTACTTGAAAGTCCCATAGGAAAAAGACTACAACGAAAACCTTGCACGCCAATTTGGCGTGTTGCAAATAGAGGCGATATGCTTCTTGTCAAGTGTGGGACACTGGATCTTATCACTACGCTGTTCCCACGCGTAAAAGATGGAAATTCAACACCGGCGAAGACTCCTCTTATCCTCTTTTAAGTTCTCGACCAAATGCCTGGCTAGATTTTAGCTTTCCTTTGTTTGTTTTGTTTTAAGATGTAGATTTATTCGTGGTTGAAATAATGTAGTAAACTGGTTACCGATAGTGAGGAAATGAACACAAGGCTATCCTTTACGAGCACCTCTTAGATTGAATGAGACATAGTTGGACAAGAACATCTAAACCATGAGTATTTTTATTATTATTAGTTTTTCTTTCTTAGTTTTATCCTAGAAACAGTCGCTGCTTCTTTTCACTTGTGTTTACTGTTGGGACAATAGATCTTTCATTCACATCATGTTGCAAAACAACACAATGGCCTTTATAGTAACTATTGTAATTAACAAAAAGTATTTTCATTATGATTCATTCAAGTCATATCAACTTACATAATCATTTCATCCTGTATACAATTTTGTAAAAGTCGAGCATGTAATTAGTTTCTCTAATTTTCCGCTTTATTTATTACCAAAAGTCTGAAAACATAATCATTAGTTTTTCTTGACATCTCAATTGTTAATAAACCACAATTATTTTAAAACTCTTATTTTCAGTATTTGAGTAGTAGTCCCTCTGAAATTGACAGATAGCCCCTAACTTAAATGGTAGTTCTACAACGTAATTAAGCTACCTAACTGTTGCATGCAGTGAACTGTTCTGAAACTTGAACTAGTATCGAAGCATACACTGTACAAGATGACTTATACAGGTCACATTTCCTATGTACGATCCCAGGTTACTTTGCAGACAGCGTCTTATTTTATTATTTCAGTTTGTACATACTCTACCAAACATTATTTATATTATGATAAGCTACAAGATAGAAGTCATTTTAAAATGTTTGGTTTTCTTTGTAATGTTTAATGCACTAGGAGCTACGTTTTAATTTCTCCCATAGTCTTGGTTGTTAATAACAGAATTCATTTCACTTTATTTATGGTTTTGTATTAGAGTTTGGTATTTATTATTAAGTATTATTTTCTTTCCACCTCCTAGTCATAGCGAGAACAGTATTACACTATCTACACAAAATTTTTTGACTGAAGTTAAATGAATTTATCACACTTTTTCTGTATCATTAATTAGTTTGCTCCTGTTCCGTTCAAATTAGAGACTAGATGTAAATTATACAAGTATTCTGGTGTGAACTACGAATCATTAAGGAACATAGCTGCAAGGAAAAGTAAATAACATTTTGCAATAAGAATAACATTTTATTTTTACATCCCAACATCTATATTTTATAATTCATTCTCTTATTTACATGTACAAAGAACTCGCAAATAAATACAACATCACAAGCAGAAGTGTAAGGCAATATTTTGTTTTTTGGCTAAACGAAAAATTTTAAAGTAAATTATAATCGAAACTAAGAATTTTTTAAATTTTAGTTTCAAAACTCAATACAGGCAAATTTCTAGGAAAAGTTTTGTTTTCATACATCACATCAGATGAATCTGAATGTATGTGTCAGTGAAACAAAAATTTTCTATTTGTTCAAAATAAAATTCCTTCTTTGAAATGCAACTAATCTCACAATTTTTTTTTTTTTTTTGCCACAAAATTTAAAATCGCCTTAGCTTCTGTTCCCAAACTCAATCAATCACAGGACACAAAAAGTCCTTTGCTCACTTATAATTGCTCTTAATAGAAAGAGCAATCAGGATAGACAACTTCGTTTAAAGTGACTACAATTAGCTAGACCAATTTTCTCAGATATTGCAAAATAAAAAAAAGGTACAGACTTCCTTGAAACCTTATAACATAAAGGTTATCTGCCAGGCATCTGCTTCAAATAATTGACTACAAGTTGTTGAGAATGATAAACCAGCACTGTTGCATACAAAAATATCTTTGTGTCTACTATCCAGTAAT
This sequence comes from Medauroidea extradentata, assembly GCA_003012365.1. Lineage (NCBI taxonomy): Eukaryota > Metazoa > Arthropoda > Insecta > Phasmatodea > Phasmatidae > Medauroidea > Medauroidea extradentata. The sequence goes on from PNEQ01018954.1 coordinate 23,610, forward strand.
TTAATTTCACTTTTACACAAAACCATACTTTTATTAAATTTAATACTGTATTTAAATATGGCCAATAAAGTACCTTTATTTTTAACGCCACACACATTATAAAACCAGGTAAACGAAATAATTTATAACAGTTGTGCATGCTTGTCAGTTTTTTACACTACTGTATGTCTTTGTGTAAGTACATACTTCATGTGTACAGTAACATTCGAAGCATCTGTTCAACAATAAAAAATTGTACAGGAGCCTATTCACTGAACAAATTCAGAAAAAAGGCTAGTTCAGTGTAACAGATTACCTAATATGTAACAGGAATATGTTGTTTGACAAACTTCAATAAATCTCTCAATCTGAATAGCTTAACTTACTAAAATACATACATACATATACATACACAACAATCATTAGATAATTGATATATGCAAAATTTTATATATATATAAATAAAAAAATAACTTTGGTTACTTTGAATGACTTACATGTTCCATTAAATATTTCCATCATTGCTCTCTACGTAACAATTCTTAACAGGCACAGGTTATTTTAATATTACATGAGCTTCACATTGTTATGAGACCAATCAAGCTTAATAAAAGGCGCAAAATAATACACAGTCCTAAATTTTGTACAGAAACAATTTTCTGTCTGCATAATTTAAGTACTCAGTAGGACGCACTTAAATAAATTACAGTAGTACAAATTCCTTTTTGTGTATTTCGGTTTAACTTCACTTAACCTGTTCATAAGCAAAATTTGAGTAAATGGTTTAAAATATATGGCCTGCTAAAGGAAACGAGGCTTTAAAAGACAGACTTAAGAAGATACAGAGTAATGCAATGAGAATATCCACATACTAAAATTATTGCTAAAAAGACAGTGTACATCACAGAATTGGTTAGAATTTCTACAGAGAACATGAATTTCAATGACAAACTTTGTGAATGAAAATTATAAAACATTTTCTCCAAGGCAAAGTCAATCAGAAAACATTTTACAGAAATATGAAGAAAAGAATCCCACGGTTGATTGGTTAACTCACTCAAAAGGTTTATTTTGAAGCAAACCTGTTCCAATATTACAAACTATGAAATACAATTAATTATTGTTTTGACATAATTTAAATGAATACAACATAATGTAAAAGTTATGGTATAAAATATGAGCAGAACATTTATATGATGAGTGATGGTGTTCTGAAAAGAAATATTTCCTCGCAACTAGAATTAAAAGTGGAAATGGTTATAGTGAGCAATTTTTCCAACAATTAACATACTGTATATAAGACATTAAGTCTTCATGGTGTTGTCACATGTGTGTTACAACAGTGCTTGCTTCACTTTAAAACTGTTGAGTAGCTTGTTTAGTCCCACCACAGGAACATTGCTTTCTATATTTAATTTGTTTATATGTATATTAAAGACAGGTCACAAACTAGACTGATTACATAAACCATAACTGTTTAGTTAAACTGTGTATTTAAAGAAACGTAGCATTAACATCACCTTTCAAGAACTGTGACATGGACAATTTAGTTTTTAGTTACTGCAAGTTTCTCAACATTTCAATATCAAAAGTTACACACCACCTTAAAATTGTCATTTATACATGTGTATCTATAATTTAAACAAGGAACTCAGGAGTATTTTAATATTTCTCACATTTACAGGCAGAAATTAGCAATAAAATTTGTATCTGTGATGACAGGTCTCTACAACCCATGTAAGAAAGTCATAGGATTACCACACTAACTGCCATCTAGCTTCTCAGTGTGCGCTTCGACTAGTTTCTTACAAAAAATATATACGTATATATATTTCATTATATACTCTCACACTCACTCCATTCAACAGGTACAAAATTAAAGATCTCTCCCATGTGCAGTCATTCATGATCATTCAAAAATATTAACAGTTATTTCTACCGGCACATTTATAAAGCACCGTTGTTGCACATTAAGGACATCATTTTTAATCTATATTCATTTACTTGTCTTTTTCACAGTTTATAACACTTCAATAAAGATTTCATAAAGACCAAGGTAACAATACAACTAAAATACTTTAATACGTAAAACAACGTTATCACTGTTACAAAGTTACTTGCAAAATGGTAGGAATTAAGTTCTTCAGAGGCATGCTTCGTGCACTTGAATGAATTTTTACATTTGAACAGAATGTAAAAATTAGCACAAATGAGCATTTTAAATAATGTTTCATAAATGCACAATGTTGTACCTAAATCGCATGCACACTAATCTGTGCTTTCCAAAGACGTTTGCTTTGCTTTCTTGCCAGTCCTATGATGTCGATGTCTATGATGGTGACGTTTCAAACTCTTCCTGCAATCATCCTTCATAGACCTCGCACTTTCACTACCACTACCCGCATCCGCTCTCGGAGAGCCGTTGTCCATGTGGCGTTTCCTCGACCTAGTCAACGGACCTTCCGGTCTGGTGTTGTCCGTAGCACACGCTTCGTTCAGCCGCTCTCTCGCCTCGTCCTGTAGCGTTTGCTCTCCAACCGAGACCACCGCCTCCCCATCGCAGTCCTGCCGAGACTTTTTCCACTTCTTGCGGGGAATGGGCACTGGCGACAGCAGCACTTCCGTCGGTGCCGTGGTCAGAGGCTGGTTTGTCGAGTCGTCCGAGGACAGACTGGACAGGTATTCACGTACTCTTGCCTCCCCAAAGTTGAATACTCTACTTTCGTCCTGTGAGAAACTACCCACCATCTTGCTGCTGCTTGCTGCTGAATTACTGTGGCTTACAGTGGCCGGAGTGCGGATGGACGATGTACCTGAAAAGTAAAAAGATTCATTCCATTAAGAGGGCACACATTTAATACTTTATGTCGGACATAACTGAAGTTATCAAAAAGAAGTGAATACATTATGTTCAAGTAGTATTCACATTATGCAAACTGCACAAATCTCTATTTTATGTCCTTTGGTTTCAATTTTTCTCCATATGTCACAGTCAGTCTACTGGAGTTGCTCGTATTGTTAGTATGCCTGAAGGTAAGAACAGATACTCGTTCCCGAAATACAGTATTGCATCTGTTGTCTTGTCTACAACAGTTTCCATCACTGTGTTTATTTATGTTGTTCTCATTGTCACTTTTTCTATTCATTTTTTTTTTTGCTTCCATTGTGTACTGGCCAATTCTATCCCACGGCCATAGAGGAACAGGTCTGGACACTTGGAGTTTAAAATTGACCCCGTTTGGCGCCACTGGCACTCGGGTTGTTTTAACATTGCATAAATAGGATTGACAAGGAGCAAACTCGTGTTGGAGCTGCTACGAGAACTGCTACTACGACGCTATTTTGCAATGTTAAAACAATACTTCATTGCTAGTGGCGCTTTCAGTCATAACGGGGTCAATTCCACATCATTGGTATATAGGCGAGTGTCCAGACCTGTACTTCTACGACCGTATTCTATCCTAAATTATTTGTATGTTTGTTGACTACAGTCATTTTTGGACTTCCTTGGTTTGTTCGATCATTTGTTTGCTAATTTTCTTATGCTTAGTCCTTTCACGTAACTGTGGTTTTTCTGCAACTCGGCAACATTCGCTAGTAATGGCATGTATCCAACAAACACTTCAGTTTGTTTTACACTCCTTTTGCAAAAATCACTCATCAAAGACATATTTTAGTTTAGTTGGTATCCTGTTATTAGATGCTGAGGTACAACAGTCTGAAAATTCTGTTTTATTATTTTGAGAGCTTCAAAGTACACCTCCATCTGTGCTGTTTTGAAAGTACATTTTTATAAAAACCTAGCATGTGGTCTCTATATAGGTATGCATATTTGGGTACATTCACTACTGCAGTTTCTTCAAAATTAGCTTTCATCTGACACTCTGCAAAGTTGTTCAAAACCAGGTATATGAACGCTACCTACCTAAAATTTTATTGTTTTTAAACTTAAGACAGGTATAAAAATTAAAAAAAAAAAATTAATGATGAGTACTTTCAAATAATTTTGCACATTAAAATTGCTGCATTCGAGCCCACAAACCTTTTTGCACAGTTATATCTCAAAATCAAGTTATAAAAAGATTTACTCAGAACTACCCAAGTGTCATACAATGAAATTTTCTGACAGTGCAGTGGCAGGTCATTGCTTTTACAGTTCTAGGTGAAGCACTGCACACCAACTGAACACTTTATATGTATGGGACACTATGCGCATGCATCAAATTCACTCTCATTGTTACATTGTATTTGCACATGCAACACAACTTCCCACATTTCCCAGTTCCAGGAGCTGCGATGCCTAGTATTAAGTACTGTAACTTGTATTTGCTATAGTAACTATCACCTGCACTGAAAAGTCATTCCTCACGCAAACAATGAGCCAAGTACAGTATTTCTTACCTGAAGAACTTGAACTTGAAAAGCTGCTAGACGTAGAGCTGCGGTTATCTGTTGAAGATTTCTTCATGAGACGTCTCTGCGCTAACTTGGCATTTACCACTTCCTGTGAACAAACAATATAAAAAATACAATCACCGAATCACCACAATAAAACATGTAAGGTACAGCATACTAGTCAGAATTCGCTATCTCACACATTAGTGTAAGTAACTCCGTAGAAATAAGAATTTTGCATGGTGAGAACAAAGTAGTGACCTACTGTAGTTGAACACTAAGAAATTTGATCAAAAATCGTAAGCATAATGAATGATTTTAAAAAGGTGAATAGGATTTTTGCAAACAAACTTACTTCTAAATACTGGTTCTATGCTATTGGGTTATAAAGCATGTAAGAGTATAAAAGTGTGATTATTAAACGCAACATAGGACCTATCATAAAATCTAAACAGAGAGTATATAATACTACAACTGACAACAACTAAAAATACACAAAATATTTGAGGAAGTAGAAGCTGTAGTGCTTAACTACACATCTCAGATGAGTTAAGATGAAGTGATGTTTGCTGACCTGAAGACGAAAGCCCTCACGATGTGCCTTGTGGAATGCACTGAATGTTTGCTTGACTCCCATCTCTGCCGAGCGGGCTGACGAGCCAGCGGTCAGCACGTCGGGCGTCATGAGCGGAGTGGATGGATACAAGCGCATGTTGCTGCCCTGCAGCCACTCGTTGCTGCGCAGGTCACTCATCCGCAACCGCTCCTTCGGGTCAACAGTCAGGAGACCTGCCAACAACACAGCACCAATACTGTCACCATCGCAAGTGTGTCCAGCCCAGCCAGCATCTAACCATGCAGCTCCTCAGTGCAATGCAAGAGTCACTTGTGTGTAAGGGTTCTTACAGGGCTGTGAACAATTATTGGTACAGTAAGCATGTTTTGAGACTGCTCTGTCAAGAATAAAGTTTGTACAATTGTAATAGCAGGGTTAGCAACCACTTTCCTTCATTCTAAATACAAAACACACCCTAGACAGAGTATTAAATGTAAATGTTTTCTTGGCGTTAGTTGGGATGTCTAAGATTCTTAATTAAATTATTTTATCAGCTAAGTACACAAAATTAATGTTCCTCACATGGCAGGGCAGTAAAGCCACTGGCTCTCCTTCTACAATTGCATGTTAGTGTTGGACTGATTGTTTTAGTTGGACATTACATGAAGGGGTCCATGTTTTTGGGTTGTGTATTTGTTTGTTTTTCATGTTGGCCGCCATGTTGGTAACTGGTGTGTATGTTCAGTGTGGTTAATATCGGATGCGAAGGAAGGTTTTATTTTCTGTGTGAAGAATGTAATGAAAAATAAAACTTGCTGTGTGCACCTG
>PNEQ01018955.1:0-35219 GCA_003012365.1 Medauroidea extradentata
CTCTACAGCTCAACAACGCGAGTGTACTACAGGTAAACACTCACCACTCACTCTACAGCTCAACAATGCCAGTGTACTACAGGTAAACACTCACCAGACCTCACCACTCACTCACCCTGCAGCTCAACAATGCTGCCTGCGATGACCCACTTCAGAAGGGAAATATCTCAAAAATACATGTTCTGAATGCAATGCATTCATTACAATTGTTTGTTATTTACTGACACGCTTGGTTGATTGTTTTAGAAGTGAAAGTACATTGGTAGCTTATTTTTTTTATAAATATAAAGTCTACACAAATATGCTGGTTTTTGAGTTGTCTCACTCTTGAAGTGTGCCATCTCTCCTTGCCGAGCCAATGGCAGTTGCTGCGGCTAGAACGCTCGCCTCCCAACAAAGCGATCCGGGTTCGATTCCCGGCGGTATCCACCTGCATTTTTGCGTGTGGTTTTCTCGGGATCCTCCCACTCGTTCTGGCGTTGCTTCATGTTCATCTCGCTCGCCCTCCCTGGTAAGACAAGTACTGGCGTGACGGATGTACGATGATGTAGTGTTTGCTAAGTGTTCTGTCTTGTGAAGAGGTTTTTACACGGTTCATTTCCCAATGCCTTAACTACGTGCACATAGTCAACTCTGCTTCATGTTGGTTGGCAGCATGTCTCAGTCACATCTGACTTGACTGAACCAATCAGAATAAGGCTATTGTGACACCATACGTCTGATTTGTCAGTAGAATCACAAGACAAGAGAGAGAGAGTTACATCATCCAATCACTGACCACGAAGCATAGATACAGATGTGCTCATAAGGCACTGAAACAAAATTGTTCCAAAATATTTTCATCACAAACTTTTGGCTCTAGTTATAGATTTTAAAAATGTGAACTATATGTTTAAATATATTTTTAAATACAACAGGTATGTTTGAAACATGTGTATGATGCCCTTCAAATTGGTTTAAAACGACTTTTTATTCAGGCTGCTACATCTAGCAAAATTCAAACTTGTTCCAAGAAAAGAGAAACATAGAATAATTCAATTGTTTGACGCCATACTTTCCACAAACATAATTATATAGAGTCATTGTTTAATGTCCCATATAAAGAGACTACGGTGTCAGTAATGTGAATCAACTGAGTGCTCTATGCATAAAACGGTAGGTATTATTCTTTACAAGCGCACAAGTCTCGTCCAGATGTAATCCAGGTTACAATCCTAGCCCGCACAAATCTCTTCACACTTCTTGCTTACGGCGACATCTTTCAACTTTGAATGTAACCATACTTATTTATAACCGATGCTTAGGTATACGTGTGTGTGTGAAAATTGCGATTTACTTCTGTCTCTAGTATTCAGTTGTTCTTTGTTTAGTACAGCTAATGTTTTCCTATTTGAACGTTTTCCAAGATATTACTCTTGTGTTGTGTGAGTGTAAGATATGTAAACCACACAGTGTAAGGAAACTACACACCCAAATTTGAGAAATGATTCCCCATGAAAATGTAATTATAAATTATATACAGCCTGCTTTCCAGTCAAGCGAATATTATGGGAGTTGTGAGCCTTGTAAAATTGAGTTAGAAATAATATTTTTACAAAATACAAAAAATAAAAAAAACTTTGTTTCCTCTTCGTGAAAATAATGAAGTTGTCTATCCTGTTTTATAAGAAATTTTTGCTTCTAAGTTTTGTTAAATTATTATGTCTGTTCGAACAGTACATTGTAAGAAGTAAGAAAGAAAGCAGCAAACATTTAAGCAGTGTTCAATACTTCTACCACGGCATAGTAGCACGCTAAATTGCCAAATAGCTCCGTTAAGTTGTATGGTAGTATTTACCTTCACAGACTGAAGTGTTTTGTTGGATTCATGCCATTACTAGAAGATGTTGAGTCACGTAAAACTAATAATTACATAAAACAACATCCAGTCTGCTGTAGTTGCTGAGCCTGTAGCCTACATGAGCCTGAAGTCCCGGACACATAGCATCTGTTGTCTAAGTGAGCCTAGCGTCTGTGCCATATTCCTTGTGTCAACAAACATTTATATAGCTTGTCCCCGTTGCCTTTACCCATCATTGTCGCTATGTTCATGCATATTGTTTGCCCAAGTATGTTTGATATTTAGTTTTTAGGTTTCCGTTATAAAGAACTATATTTCTATTTCTGGATTGTTTGTTTGTTTGTTGACTACAGCCCTCTCTGACTTCCCTGGTTTGTTCAATTGTTGTCGCCGTTCACTTTCTAGTGCTCAGTTCTTTCATATAAATGTGAGTTTTCTGCGGCTCTGCATTCACTAGAAATTCCATATATCCAACAAAGCACTTCAGTTTGTTACACACACTCATTGCAAAATATTTTAAATATCAAGGTACCCATTTACTGTAACATTATTTTCCTGTAATTCAATTGGAATTAGTAACTATCTATGACTAGTCCCATGTAACAAACAATAATAATTGTCATGCTGTTTGGTGAATAGTTTATTCCTTTTTAACTTACTTTTAAAATAATTTTCTTACGTTAATACGAAATAACACAGTTAATTGCTTGTTTAGTATTTTAATTTCATCTTTATTTCACGGAGGGACCAAATACTGTAACAAAAAAAATCAAAAGCTGTTGCAATATAGAAATATAATGTACTGTACTTATTCCCAAAGGACGTCTATGGAAACTAACCAGCTAGAGTTAGCTAGACTTTCACAGTTACCGTATGTGACCAGTTCACTACTGTTGCAGGTTAGGTTGTCAACAAATGTGCTGATTTAAAAATTTTATCTACCTGGGTTAATGTAGTGTCTCTCTGTAAAAACACAATGAATTCAGGTATGAAAACTGTAACAAAGTAATGTCAAAACTATGCATCCTAAATTCCTAAATACTAAATTCCCAAATGGGCAGTTTTAAATACATCTTTAGAATGCACAGTTCAAAAGAAAAATGCCCTTAACTGTTGCTGAGATGTAACGCAGTTCCTGACATGTAGGCAAAAACTGCTGCTTCTGTCAAGGTATTGGTTTGTATGTGCAACTTGCTCTAAGGAAAATGCTTCCTATGATGCGGTCGTTTAAAAGAATGCAACTAAATTCAGCCTAGCAAACCTCAAAAAACTTATTGAGGAGTCGAGCAATCGGGCGAAAAATTTGGTTTTGCAACATTTTCAAAAAATTTTAGTTGTTATTTCAGAGAATAAATCTATGTGTTTTATAAACAGGATAATATCCTTTTAGTGCACGTTGGCAGAAATACAATGAGTTTTGGAAAAGTTTGTTTTAGTTTAGGGACAATTTTGCGACCATTTATTATTGTTGAACCTACATTCTAGGTGCTTGCAACACTAGGTATTTTTTTTTTTTTGCTTCTTACGATGTGCTGCTGAAATCACACCATGAACGGTTCACAAAACTTTGTGGTAAAGTAATAAATATGAAGACCATCCCTATTATTTTCATGAAGGGTTAAGTTTTGAAAGGGTGATTTGTTAACAGGTAGAAGATTTGAATAACACTTAACATTGCTCACAATATTGTAATTTAACACTGAGCCTTTTTCAGTGTTCTACCAAAGCACTGCATATTCGTAAACTCCATTTTCCCTAACACTCGCTTGGACGGAAAGTCTCCTGCACGTGTGGGTAGGACTTCCTACATTTTTGTAAGGAATCATCGCCTGATGTTTGGGCGTTCATTTTTATTAAATATGCAGAGAGTTTCTTAATAAGATGTTTATCAATTTACAGATATCAACTACCTATTTTGATATTGATACTATAAGTGGGTGAACTTACCTGATATATACTTGTGTTATGTTGTGTTTCCTGTGAACTGAAAGGTTATCTGGAGCAAGAGATCAGCGTGGTTGGAACTTTCATAGTTGCCACTTGCCAGCGTGTGTGTTTGCAAAAATGGCCATGCTTCCTGTTTGTTACGTTTACAAAATATCTAGCATGTTTTCCCATCACAAAGGTGCTTTGAAGTGTGCTTAAAGTTATTGTATTTATGAACATATTCTCTTAACTTTTATGTGCATTTATTAAAAGAAGTTTCAGAAAATTTGAAGGTTTTACTACTTTACGAGAGTTAATTCTCTCATGTTTAAATAAACCAATTTAACGAGTGCTCATTTCATTTGATGTCATTTACAGTTACAAAAAATTAGTTCATTTTGAATTTATAGAATTTACATTGAAAGCTTTTAAGGCAGTTGTATTTGAAAGAAGTGGATAAATGTATGTTCAACAGTTATAAAAGTAATTAATGTTGATTCTGTAATTTCATAGTTGCCTGTACGTATGTGATCTTGAACGTTTGTTGCCACGGATTCATATTATAATCAGAACAGTTTTTTTGGTTGGCCGAATGTTGTCATATTGCAGAAATACCCACAATAAAACAAAAACAAAGAGAAGCCAGTAAGCTGTGTAGAACAGACATAAAACATACAGATAATTCCTGAAAGGACTGTAGTCATATCCTAGAATACGACACAAGGACAAGAACAGATTCAAAACAACACAAAATTAATTCCCACTGTCGTTTGGAGGAAGACAACACAAAAACGAAAACAACAAAAGACAGACTAAAAAATAACAAGCAACAAAAAAAAGTGTGTAAAAAAGGCACCAACTGGATGAACGACCGCGAGAACACAAATGACGAGAGACACGAATGCATGTGAACACAGGACTATGGCATCTTGAAAAACAAGTCTTATATAGGAAATATGCCTACTGGTAGCCCAGCCAATGGCAGTGCAGCTACCTCCTGATTCAATCGTCATTGGTCATACTTTGGTGCCTTTTTCTCACGCCCCATTGTTTTTTTTTGTTGGTTGTTATTTTTTCGTCTGTCTGCTGTTTATTTATGTGTCTTCATTCTCCAGTCGACTATATTCCACTTGGGAATTAATTTTCTGTTGTTTTGAATCTGTTCTTGTCCTCGTGTCGTCTTCTGGGATATGACTATATGCCTTCCAGGAATTATCTGTATGTTTTATGTGTGTTGACTACAACTTACAACTTACTGGCTTTCCTTCCTTTGTTTTGTTTTACTGGGTTTTTTCTGCGATGTGGCAACATTCGCCTGCAATGGCGTACGTGCAAAAAAATGTTTTGTTTTTATCTGAACGAAGTTATTGAAACTTTTGCGAATGTTCTTTTTCCTGTAAGCAAGTGATTTAATATTATTTGTTTGTTGTAATAAAAAGAAAAATGTTTATTTACATATGAAATAATGTATAACCAATGCTGCAGTCTCATTTTTGTTTGAAGTGACTTCACATGCGATCTTCCTAGAGCAAGGTTTAATAAACAAGATATGAAATAATGAGTTGTCTGTCCCCGCATGTTTCAAACAGCCCCCACTTTTTTTGTCTATCAGCTTCAGTGTATCGACAAATGTTGCTTCTTGTCCAAGGATCGCTGTTTGTTAAATGTCTGTCCTTGAGAACTTTGATAACTGCATTTAATTGAACATTTGGCAGTTAAAGCAGTTTACTTCAGTACAGCTGCAGGGATAATAGTACGAAACTTAATTAAAAAGCCCTGAATAAATTTAGTAGCAGTTAGTGTTGATTTTATTATTGAATTACAAGTACAGACTTGCAAGTTCACATGATCCACAGTATTTAAAATATTGCTATTTCATGAGAGTGTATTCTTATAGTATATTTCTTCTGATTTAAGTGACTGGAATAAGAGTACATACATCTTGCTTTAGACACTATTTGACTTTCAATATAACTTTTAATTTACCTCACGTATTTTAAACAGACTTTCCTGAGTTATGTTATTCTGGTTTCTATCGTGATTAATTTAAGACTGTCTACATCAGATGGCATTTTTCTGGAACACTAGCAGCAGTTCGCTACAAGGAACAGTTAATTAGTTCACAGAGGTAAATTAGTTAAAATTCGCTAGTGCTGTGTTGTTATGCTTTCAGCAGAGCATACAACAATTGAGTAATTGTTGTATTAATATGGTTAAAGTTGTGCCACATAAGCTGTGTGATTTTCTGTGTACTTGCGTCATGTTTTTGGACAGACATGTTTCTTCAAATCAAATAATATGCTGTTATGAAGCCAATGTTTATGTGGATCATGTTGTTTGTGGCAGTTACTTATGTTCAGTTGTGTACATGTCATGTTGCAGTGTATTGTTCCAGAGCTGCGACCACATGTGTATGTCCTGCTATGTTTAGCGTTTGTGCATCTGTATTTGTTTGTTGTTTTATACAGCTTGTCAACAGTCTGTTACACAGAGATAATGGTTTAGTACAGTCAACCGTGTATGTTTGTATTTGGAGAAACAAGAACATAACATTTGAATCAACCAAATATTTCATTGCCTGGCAGGTTTTTTTCTCACAGCTGGTAAAAAAGAATCTTCGTGTTAACAATGAAGCCAATATTTTACTAACTTCTCATATTGTTCACTCAACACTTATTTGTTTGTATCAAATACGTACTTGTTCATCCCGTGTACATACATATGGGTTGACTAACACACCTTCCTCTCTTTGTAAGAATGGACCCTAGTAGGAAAGCCTTCATCTCTTAGGCCGACTGCCGAACAAGTACAAAACATGGAGAACATGCAACACAAAAATTCTTTGAAACGAAAATAATCAGAATGAGAGAACAAATAATGAGACAAAGTGCACAATACTCTATATTTAAACTGAGTTCATGTGCTTTTTGCGGCCATTTGCATGGTTTACCTCTAGCAGGCTAAGTCACAGAAGCGATCAACATTTCAGTGGTTGCAGTCGTCGTCTTCGTAATAAGTGGCACCTTCCCTGCTGGGTTCCGCCGGACATCAGACATACTAGCCAATCAGGAGAAAGTAGCTGCTGGTTGGGCAACAGCTTTAACCATTTAGAATGAAGTAACACAGCTACCAACAAAGAGCCAATAATTTACACTCAATGGTCATAAAAGTCTGGGAATTGTATTTATGATAATCCTTATGACTGCCTTTGTGATTTAGAGGCTAACGTTGCTGGCGCTCACAAAGAGCTGTATTCGGGGGTATACCGTCTCGTTGATTCAACCCGGTACAGTTTACCTTCTGCTTTCCGTCTACTAGTTTATTCCTGTGAAATGTTTTAAGTCGCCCCTGTTAGTAGTACAGAATAGTTGTTTGTGAAAGCATCAACAAGTGAAACAGGGTTGTATCGCGCTAGTCTGCAGTCAGCCTGAGGCATGTTGTGTTATGTGTTTGTTGTCTTGCCACGTGTGATGTCACGTGTGTTGTGTGCATGTGTGTTTGCCCGGGGTGTTGGCAGGGTGGCTGGAACCTCTTCTAGACCGCATAGCGCGCGACCCCAGAACAGTTGTCTGCCCTGTCATTGACGTCATAGATGACACCACTCTAGAGTACCACTGGAGGGACTCGGGGGGTGTGAACGTTGGTGGCTTCGACTGGAACCTTCAGGTAACCTTTCATGCTCCCGGGGACTCTGCCCCTCACTCGAGCGACCTTCCTTCCGCCGCCGTCCACATTGCCGTCATCATTTATTAACTGTGCCTGGTATGTTTGCCAGATTGATCAGGTGAAGTGTCTCCACATTCCTCTGTCTTTACAACATTCTTCAACCGTCACTATCTAAATGCTGTGAAGTGTAAAATACTCTGTATTGCAACAGGTGGTTTAAAGCAACGTTATTGCACTACAAGACAGGGCACATGAGTAATGACGGAGCATTTTGCATTACGGAAATGTTAATTTAAGACATAATATCCGTCGCCATCTTGAATTTATGTAATCTTTGACATGTTATTTCAAATTATCCGGGATATATTATAATACGTGGTGGCGAGCGACACAAGGAGGTACTGTGAGGATGGAAGGAAGGTCGCAGAGGAGGTGGGGCAGGGTGGAGGTAGAGACAATTGTGGCATTGCGTCCCTCAGGCTGGCTGGAGCCACTACTGGACCGCATCGCCCGTGATCCCACACATGTGGTCTGCCCTGTCATCGACACCATCAGTGACTCCACCCTCGAGTACATGTACTCCAGTAGCTACGCTGTTGGCGGCTTTGATTGGACGCTGACGGTAGGTGCCAGTCCCTCCCGGCCACACACTTGCTCATTCTCAGGCCGTCTTTGTACAGTTACACATTCAACAAGTAGGTACAGTATAACAATGTGTCGCCCAAGTAATACATCTGCAAGAAGTGGTAAGTATCACTTGCCTCAAACATTGATTTCTGAGTTACGTTACTTTTTGTATGCTATAACTTGTAATGATTTTAAGTAAGCTTTAACTTCATCATGATAAATATAACTCTTTTCACTTTACACTTTAGAAATTAGTTTCATATATGCCACTGTTAATAATCTGTTGCCCTTCCTCCAATGTTTCATTTTTTGCTTTTGAACTAAACATTTGTGTTGATAAATCAATTCATGTTTGAAAATGTATGCCTTTGTTCTGGTAAAACTGTATTAAAATATTACAATATACTTTTTCCTTTACTTAATTGAATGTAAAGTACGACTCTGAGACAAAAACCTACGCAGTATGAGAACATCAGTTTTGGACATGGCATTTCTAACGTTGTTAAGTTTATCTTAAGGGTTAATCTCATGAAATATATTAAATGTGTTGTGGTACAGCATACACATTATCTGTGTTCCATAACCCCAGTTTTGGTATTGCATTTTGACATTATGATCTGAGCTGTTTTCCAATCAGCTCTGTGAGTTAACTAATTGGTCACGTTTCATAATTTAGAATACTAAATTAATAACTTATTTGTGGTTTTGTATGCGCTGTACATTTTAAAAGTTTGCTGAAGATAAAATATTTTACAGCATATGAAACAAATCTTCTTAAAATACTGATATAGGTAACAAAATTCCAAAAATTCCATATACAAACAGTGGCGGATTTAAGAGGGGGCGGAGAGAGCGACCCCCCCCCCTAAGAACTTGTTGTATGTTTTTCTCGGGGATCTCCCGTTTCCCCCATCCATTCATTCTGACGCTTCTACATACATCATGTCCCCTCTCACCAGCGCTTAAGACCTCGATGTTTAGCACTGACCAAAATATATTCATATATATTATAATTGGCTCGTACTAACTTATGAAATTACTAAACTACCAGGTGGAATACTGACTGAGCAAACCTCTGTATAGCCAGTACAATAGACATGTGTGTCTACTTTCACTCTCGTGGAAACTAAACGAGACTAATCTCGCATTGGCCTGTTCGAATCAACCTTACTTAACGCCTACAACATCTCATCAGAACGCATCGTCTACGACGATCTCAAGAGACGTACATACGCTTTCCTCCGATGGAGAGGCGCGAAGACATCCACAGGAAAAAAATTGCGCATTCATTGACCTGTTAGTCTATCCTTAGCGCTATTAACTTTTGGCAAAAAATAATTCCACCCAGTTGATTTCAGTAGCTTACGTTCACATCTGCAGTTCTGCTTCATGGTCAGTAATTGGATATTTTAACTCTCACGAGTCTTGGGATTCTACCGGCAAATCATAGACGTGTGGTGTTGCAGGAACGTTATTGTAATTGGCTCAATAAAATAAGATACGGCTCTTTAAATAGACACTCTGCCAATAACCATGAAGCAGAACTGCAGATGTGCACATAAGGCATTGAAATAAAGTGGTGTAAAAACATTTTCGCGAAAACTTCCTGTCCTTAAAAATAATTCCAAGATCAACTGTTCGTCACGATGCTACAGTTATTTGAATTCTAGTTTGTGCCCAAAAATAAAACACGAATTTTTCACGTCACTAGCAACAACTTGAGGTAATGTTTTGTAACGCTACCATAATAGTGTGTCGTAGTTTAAATTGAAATACTAGACGTTTTCTCTGCGCTGCATGCAGTTGATAACGTTTCAGACGTTCAACATTATTAGTAAGACTACAAAAACCTCAACAATTGAACTACTGCCTTTTCAGTATGTCTAGAATTCTTAGTTCGTCTACTTCTGTGAAACCTGTGGCCATTCCAGATTTTTTCTTGCACTAAAAAAATTGGCGAATTTTATTGGTAGCTCACGGTAAAAAAATCACCAGGAACGTACACAATTCGCGTTTCTTTCTAACAACAAACTAGATTGCAAGCTGTTACAAGTTTGCCCGATGTCTCATTGGCCGGCAATGTCGTGGCCTGCCTCAGAGGTCACTTGTAGCCAGTTGTTAGGCCAAATGCAGAGCAAGCAATATCCTGTAAACTGTTTACACGCGTAATTGTCAACACATAAATTCTTGATGCCAATGAACTCACAGACTGTACTCGGCTATATACAGAGCTTTAAAGTCTATCTTACCACCAAATAATAACATGAATTGTGCATGCTTCTAATAATCACCTTTTAAGGACATGCAGGTTTCTGTAGTCCACGGTCGTAGAAGAAGCCTGACCCACTTGTTGTTTGGCTGCAGTTCACCAAGTTACCGAGAATGTTCTGCTTCTTTGGCGCTGCAGTTAGGCCGGTCGGGCTCAAACTCGGACCACTTTGTTCTAGTATGTACATTACAAAGTAAATAAGGATTACTGGAGCCGTGCTTTAGGAGAGTGAGCAAAGGAAGTATTTCATAAATTGATTTCGTTATCTGCTTTGTTTTCTGTCTACCAAACTTTTTTTTTTGGCTCAGATTAAGGCCAACATCATAATGTTCCCTGAACCTACATGTTACATTTTTTGAGAAAAAAAATGTTTTCTCTGTATTGTAAATATTGTAAATATTGTAAATGTTACATTTCGTGATCAGCTGCCGTCACCAGTGCCAGTTGGTGTTTATCAACTCAAAGAGACAAAGCACAACTTTCTTTTCGAACCATAACAGTCCATTTATCATGGTGTACAGTTGCGCGTGCAAAATTGCAAAAATACGAGTAAATAATTCCAAGCTGTGTACAAGATGTCCTTGAAATGCGTGAAAAGTTTTTGGTACCGTAAATCGGGGTTTCTTTGAACCGGTAAAGTAACTGTGTCGCTCAGTACAGTATATTCGAGGTAATTTGGTGAAGACAGATAAAGGATGTCTAGACGCATCAGGGGCGTATCCAGATATTTTTTCAGGGGGGTGGGTGGGGGGAGAGAGCTGATGAGTATTAGTACTGTCACTAGTAGTACATCGTTCACAGAGTACAGAGAAGGATAGTAAAATAAAGAAGTGTATAAATTATTAACGGAATCTCACCCGCATATATATGTGTGTGTGTATACGCATTAAAAAATTCCATTATTCCAATATACATTTAAACCAAAAAAGACAGAATATCACACATCAAAGCACAAAATTAAGTTTTCTTGCTTTACCACAGTTCACAAACTTTCTGATCACAGCCTCGTCAGAAATGTGAATATCTCTATGAATGGAAAGCCGAGCAAGTCCTTCAAGACGCGATTCTGAAACAGTGCTCCTTAAATAAGTTTTTAGTATCCTTCGAGTAGAAAAATTTCGTTCTGCTGTTGCAGTAGAAACTGGAATCACAGCCAGTATTTTAATAATTTCATGAACGTTTGGATAAACATCTGGATGTGACACACACAATGCACCTATTGCAGTAGCAGGTCATGCACTTTCATTAACTGCTGTCCATTTTGTCTTTTAGTTTTCATGAAGTATCTCTAGCTTATTCCCAACATAACACAAATAACCTAACATCACAACCTCTCGCAACCTAACCTTACATAACAACCCAAACAAATCCAACCAAAACCTGCCTAACAAATCATAACATAACCCAACCCAACGTAAACTAACCCAACATAACCAAACATAATCCAAGCTAACCTAACCGAAGCTAACATAACCCAACATAACCCAACATAACCTAACCCAAGCTAACCTAACTCAAGTTAACCTAACCCAAGCTAACCTAACCCAACCCAACCCAATCTAACCTAACCTAACCCAAGCTAACCTAATACAACCTAACCCAACCCAACCCAATCTAACCTAACCTAACCCATGCTAACCTAATCCAACCTTATCCAACCTAACCTAACTCAACCTAACCACATACCAACTATGCCGACCCTTGCTTGCACTAAGTTGCACATAGTGTACATGGGTCACACTGTGCATTTAGCTACACTTTCTAGACCTAAGTTACACCTTCCTGCACTAAGATGCACTTTCTTTCACTAAGTTGCAATTTCCTGCACTAAGTTGCACTTGATTGCACTAAGTTGCAGTTTCTTACACTAGGTTGTAGTTTCTTGAACTAAGGTGTATTTTCTTGCACTTAGTTGCACTTTCACTAAGAACATTAATGATAGCACAGCACCCAACCTAACATATCCTAGCAAAACCTAATATTATCTAATCTAACCTAATACAACCTAACCTAATTCAACCCCACCTAATCCAACCAGACCTTATCAAACCCAACCTAACCAAACCAAACCTAACCGAAACCTAACCTAACCCAATCTACCCCAATCTAAACTAACCCAACATAACCTAACCCAACCTAGTTAACGTAACCTGACCTAACCTAACCCAAGCTAACCTAACCTAACCCTAGCCCAAACTAACTACCCTAACCAAACTTAACCAAACCTAACGTAAATCAACCTAACCTATCCCAACGTAACCAAAACTAACCTAACCCAACCCAACCTAAACTAACCCAACCTAACCTAACCCAACATAACCTAAACAAACATAACCTAACCTAACCTAATCCAAGCTAACCTAACCTGACCTAACCTAACCCAAGATAACCTAACCAAACATAACCCAACCTAACCTAACCCAATACAACCTAACCTAACCTAAGCTAATTCAAGCTAAACTAACCCAACCTAACCTAACCCAACATAACCTAACCTAACCCAAGCTAACCTAACCTAACCTCACCAACCCTAAACTAAACCAACTTAACCTAAGCCAACAAAACCTAACCCAACATAACCTAACCCAAGTTAACCTAACCCAAGCTAACCTAACTCAAACTAACTTAACCCAACCTAATCTATTCTAACCCAAACTTATCCAACCTAACCTAACTCAACCTAACTACATACCAACCTTACCTACACTTGCTTGCACTAAATTGCACATAGTGTACATGGGTCACACTGTGCACTTAGCTACACTTTCTAGAACTAAGTTACACTTTCGTACACTAAGTTACACTTTCTTGCACTAACTTGCTTTTTATTGCACTAAGTTGCACTTTCTTGCACTAAGTTACACTTTCTTGCACTAAGTTGCACTAAGTTGCACTTTCTTGCACTAAGTTGCACTTTCTTGCACTAAGTTGCACTTTCTTGCACTAAGTTGCACTTTCTTGCACTAAGTTGCACTTTCTTGCACTAAGTTGCACCTTCATGCACTAGGTTGCACTTTCTTGCACTAGGTTGCACTTTCTTGCACTAGGTTGCACTTTCTTGCACTAGGTTGCACTTTCTTGCACTAGGTTGCACTTTTTTGCACTAGGTTGCACTTTTTTGCACTAAGTTGCACTTTATTGCACTAAGCAGCACTTTCTTGCAGTAAGTTGCAGTTTCTTGCACTAAGTTGTATTTTCTTGCACTTAGTTGCACTTTCACTAAGAAATATTAGATTGCACCCAACTTAACATATCTTAGCAAAACCTAATATTATATAATCTAACCTAACACAACCTAACCTAATTCAACCCTACATAAACCAACCAAACCTAACCGAAACCTAACCTTTCCTAACCCAATCCTAACCTAACCAAACCTAAACTAAAACAACCTAAACTAACCCAACCTAACCTAACCCAACAAACCCTAACCTAACCCATGCTAACCTAATCCAACTTAAACTAAGTTAAACCCAACCTAACCTAACCGAAGTTAACCTAAGCCAAACTAAATTAACCCAACCTAACCTAACCTAACCCTACCTTATCCAACCTAACCTAACTCAACCTAACTACATACCAACTTTACCTACACTTGCTTGCACTAAGCTGCACATAGTGTTCATGGGTCACACTGTGCACTTAGGTACACTTTCTAGAACTAAGTTACACCTTCCTGCACTAAGTTACACTTGCGTACACTAAGTTGCACTTTCTTGCACTAAGTTGCACTTTCTTGCACTAAGTTGCACTTTCTTGCAATAAGTTGCACTTTCTTGCACTAAGTAGCACTTTCTTGCACTAAGTTGCACTTTCTTGCAATAAGTTGCACTTTCTTGCACTAAGTAGCACTTTCTTGCACTAAGTTGCATTTTTTTTGCACAAAGTTGCTCTTTCCTGCACTAAGTTGCACTTGATACCACTAAGATGCAGTTTCTTACACAAGGTTGCAGTTTCTTGAACTAAGTTGTATTTTCTTGCACTTAGTTGCACTTTCACTAAGAACAATTAGTTAGCACCCAACCTAACATATCCTAGCAAAACCATATATTATCTAATCTAACCTAACACAACCTAACCTAATTCAACCCCACCTAATCCAACCAGACCTTATCAAAGCCAACCTAACCCAACCAAACCTAACCGAAACCTAACCTAACCCAACCACCCCAACCTAAACTAACCCAACCTAACCCAACCTTTTCTAATCGTACATAACCTAACCCAACCTAACCTAACCCAACATAACCTAACCTAACTCAAGTTAACGTAACCTGACCCAACGTAACCCGAGCTAACCTAACCTAACCCTAGCCCAAACTTACTACCCTAACCAAACCTAACATAAATCAACCTAACCTATCCCAACATAACCAAAACTAACCTAACCCAAACCAAACCTAAACTAACCCAACCTAACCTAACCCAATATAACCTAACCCAACATAACCTAACCTAACCTAATCCAAGCTAACCTAACCTGACCTAACCAAACCCAAGTTAACCTAACCTAACACAACCTAAACTAACCCAACCTAACCCAAGCTAACCTAACCTAACCAAACATAACCCAACCTAACCTAACCCAATACAACCTAACCTAACCTAAGCTAATCCAAGCTAAACTAACCCAACCTAACCTAACCCAACATAACCTAACCAGACATAACCTAACCCAACATAACCTAACCTAACTCAAGCTAACCTAACCTCACCCAACCTAAACTAACCCAACCTAACCTAACCCAACAAAACCTAACCCAACATAACCTAACCCAACCTAACCTAAGTTAAAGCAAACCCAACCTAACACAAGTTAACCTAACCCTAGTTAACCTAACTCAAGCTAACTTAACCCAAACTAACTTAACCCAACCTAACCTAACCTAACCCAACCTTATTCAACCTAACCTAACTCAACCTAACCACATACCAACCTTACCTACACTTGCTTGCACTAAGTTGCACATAGTGTAATAGGGTCACACTGTGCATTTAGCTACACTTTCTAGAACTAAGTTACACCTTTCTGCACTAAGTTATACTTTCGTACACTAAGTTACACTTTCTTGCACTTACTTGCACTTTCCTGCACAAAGTTGCACTTTCTTGCACAAAGTTACACTTTATTGCACTAAGCAGCATTTTCTTGCAGTAAGTTGCAGTTTCTTGCACAAATTTGTATTTTCTTGCACTTAGTTGCACTTTCACTCAGAAATATTAGATTGCACCCAACTTAACATATCTTAGCAAAACCTAATATTATCTAATCTTACATAACACAACCTAACCTAATTCAACCCCACATAAACTAACCAAACCTAACTGAAACCTTACCTTTCCTAACAGATCCTAACCTAACCAAACCTAAACTAACCTAACCTAACCAAACGTAAACTAACCTAACCTAACCCAACGTAGCCCAACCTAACCTACCCTAACCCAACCTAACCAAACCTAACTTAACCTAATCCAACCTACCCTAACCCAACCTAACCAAACCTAACCTAACCCAACCTAACCATACCTAACCTAACCCAACCTAACCTAACTCAACCTTACCCAACCTAACCCAACCTAACCTAGCATAACCCAACCTAAACTAACCCAACATAACCTAACCCAACACAGCCTAACCCAACCAAAGCTAACCCAAGCTAACCTAACCCAATTTAACCTAACTGAAGCTAACATAACCCAAGTTAACCTAACCCAAGCTAACCTAACCCAAACTAACCTAACCCAGCTTTATCCAACCTAACCTAACTCAACCTAAGCACATACCACATTCACCTGCACTTGCTTGCACTAAGTTGCACTTAGTGTACATGGGTCACACTGTGCACTTAGCTAAACATTTTAGAACTAAGTTACACCTTCCTGCACTAAGTTACACTTTTGAACACTAAATTGCACTTTCTTGCACAAAAGTGTACTTTCTTGCACTAAGTTGCATATTCTTGCACTAGGTTGCACTTTCTTGCACTAGGTTGCACTTTCTTGCACTAGGTTGCACTTTCTTGCACTAGGTTGCACTTTCTTGCACTAAGTTGCATTTTATTGTACTAAGTTGCACTTTCATGCACTAAGTTACACTTTATTGCACTAAGCATCACTTTCTTCCTCTAAGTTGCAGTTTCATGCACTAAGTTGTATTTTCTTGCACTTAGTTGCACTTTCACTAAGAACTATTAGTTTGCACCAAATCTAACATATCTTAGCAAAACCTAATATTATCTAATCTAACCTAACACAACATAACCTAATTCAACCCCACCTAATCCAACCCAACCTTATCAAAGCCAACCTAACCTAACCAAACCAAACCGAAACTTAACCAACCCATTTAACCTAACCTAAACTAACCCAACCTAACCCATCGTTTTCTAACCCAACCTAACCTAACCCTACATAACCTAACCTAACCCAAGCTAACCTAACCTAACCTTATCCCAAACGAACCTACCCTAACCCAACCTAACCAAACCTAACGTAACCCAACCTTACCTATATCAACCTAACCCAAACTAACCTAACCCAACCTAAACTAACCCAACCTAACCTAACCCAATATAACCTAACACAACATAACCTAACCCAATATAACCTAACCCAACATAACTTAACCCAACATAACCTAACCTAACCCAAGTTAACCTAACCTGACCTAACCTAACCCAAGCTAACCTAACCCAACCTAACCCATGCTAACCTAACCTAACCTAACCTAACCAAACATAACCTAACCCAACCTAATATAACCTAACCAAACCAAACATAACCTAACCTAACCTAAGCTAACCCAAGCTAAACTAACCCAACCCAACTTTACCCAACATAACCTAACCCAACATAACCTAACCCAACATAACCTAACCTAACCTAACCCAACATAACCTAACCCAACATAACCTAACGTAACCCAAGCTAACCTAACCTAACCTACCCGACCTAAACTAACCCAACCTAACCTAACCTTACCTAACCCAACCTAATCTAACCTAACCTAACCCAACATAACCTAACCTATGCTAACCCAAGCTAAACTAACCTAACCTAACCTAACCTAACATAACCTAACCCAACATAACCTAACCCAACATAACCTAACCCAACCTAACCTAACCCAAGTTAACCTAACACAAGCTAACCCAACGAAAACTTACTTAACCCAACCTAACCTAACCAAATCCTACCCAACCTAACCTTACCTAACCCAAGCTAACCTAACCCAACCTTATCCAACCTAACCTAACTCAACCTAAGTACATACCAACTTCACCTACACTTGCTTGCACTAAGTTGCACATAGTGTACACAGGTCACACTGTGCACTTAACTACACTTTCTAGAACTAAGTTACACCTTCCTGCACTAAGTTACTTTTTCGTACACTAATTTGCACTTTCGTACACTAAGTTGGAACTTTCTTGCACTAATTTGCACTATCTTGCACATAGTTACACTTTCTTGCACTAAGTTGCACTTTCTTGCACTAAGTTGCACTTTCTTGCACTTTTTTGCACTTTTTGTACTTTGTTGCACTTTCTTGCACTAAATTACACTTTCACTAAGAACTATTAGTTTGCACCCAACCTAACATAGCCTAACGAAACCTAATATTATCTAATCTAACCTAACCTAATACAACCCCACATAATCCAACCCAACCTTATCAAAGCCAACCTAACTTAACCCAACCAAACCTAACCCAACCTAACCCAACCTAACCCTACCTAACCCAACCTAAACTAACCCAACCTAACCTAACCCAACCTAATGTAACCCAACCTAACCTACCCTTACCCAACCTAACCTTACCTAAACTAACCTAACCCAACCTAACCTTAGCCAGCCTAACCTAACCCAACCCACCCTAACTTAACACAGCCTAAACAAACCCAACAATGTAACATAATCCAACCTAGCCTAAATACATACCATATTTACCTAACCTTACTTGCAACATATTGCACTTACTTGCACTAAGTTGTAATTTTTGCATTTACTTGAACTAAAATAAACCACCTCTCATTGAAATACTCTAACTTGCTCGAAGTTGCGCTAGCTTTCTCTTATTCGTATTATCTTGCACCAAATGGCACTATCTAACACCAAGATGCACTATCTTGTATCAAAATGTACTAACTAGTAATAAGTCGCATCAGCTTGCAATTATTTCTAGCTTGCGTCGTCTCTTACCGAATGTAACCTAATCCATCCCAGTCTAGTCTAACACAACCTAACCTCTCCTAACACTACCTAAACCAACCTTACCTAACCAAACCCAACCTAACATTTCCTAATCCTACCTTGTTATCCTGAATCAACTTCCAACTGCACTAATTTGCACATTCTTTCACTGAGTTGCACTTAGTTTCACTATCTTGCTCTATGTATCACTATATCGCATTATGTTACACTAACTTGCACTAAGTATCACTAGCTTTCATCCACTCTAACTCAACATTACCTTACCCAAGCTTACATAACACCACCTAACTCAACCTAACATAACTAAACTTAGTTACACCAGTCCTAATGCAAATAGACTTCATAGCATACTGAAGAATAAAGTCTAAGATTTAGTATTAGTGACACACACTGAGCGAAGTGGAGCAATTGTAAAACTCTTGTATTTATAATCGCAAGGGCCCAGGTCAGGTCAGGCTATTCTGATATAATTTAGCTATGTTGTTTACCTAGACAGCTCCAGTGGCGGTTTATGGGACGGTGGAGGAGGCGACCGCCCTCCTTAAGAACCTGTTGCAGGTTTTTTAGTGAAGTAAATTGTACAAATAAATATTTGCAAATAATATTCAACCATGCACAAATACTCACAAACGACTTAATATAAGCACCCATATAATATGTACACTTAACATGATCATAACTGCAAAATTCAATATTGTTAAACAACATTTCTCTCTTTCTCAAGCTCCGTTTTACGTAAGCGAGTCTCGTTCTCTGTGCTGTGAGAATGTCTTTCCTGTTTTTTTTTTTTTTTTTTTAATTTTGTCTAACGTACCTTTCGACACGTTGTCAGTAGGAGGGCGAGTGGTCAGGTCGAAGAGAGACTGGTCAGAGCACGGCCCTGTCATAAATAACAGCCCATAGACGTGAGAAGAATTGTGCGGGGGGGGGGGGGCGGAGTGTCTTTACACACTGTCAGTCACTAGTGTGCATTGAATGAGTGATGGTTTGAAATATATTTGTTGTGAAGTGTTTTATGTTATGTTTAAATGTTGAATACTAACTAGTAACATAGAGAAAGTAACCTGTTGACATATTTTTAGTAAACTGCAGAAACGTGAAGCAACAGGATATGGCGATGCTGATACAATGACACAGGTTTGATTTTATTATGTTCTTTGTACCGTGAAAGAAGTTTAAGATCGTTCTAGCGTCAAAAATTCAAATTGTGAGAAATTACGTTAATTTATTAGTTAGTACTATAGTATTATGTTACTAGTGACTATATTATCCATTCAAGAACCATATTTTAGCCTGGATAGTTTTCCCATAACTGCATGTCAAAATCAAATTTCGACGTTACAGGAACATATCCCAGCGTAACTTTCATGAATGACAGTAGCTAAATAATTAACACTAAACTTTTGTTAATGTAGCGGGTTGTATGCTTCCAGCTATAAAAATGCAATATATATATATATATATATATATATATATATATATATATATATATATATAAAATCTGAAGTAAAGCATTTTTACTAAACTTTCAGAAATGTATTAAAAATACATTATTTTAATTTTTGTGTCGATAAATTTGAGCGGATAGCCATTGGCTCGTGATATCTGATTTCAGTATGAACTATTTAGTTTCGACAAGTCTGTTGGTTTTCGTGGGTGTATGTTCTCGTGACAAGAGACTTTAGAATGAGTGAAGATATTTTAACCAGTACTTAACAACTTGGTATTTTGTGCTTGTGATGAACAACTTGGTATTTTGTGCTTGTGATGAACAACTTGGTATTTTGTGCTTGTGATGGGTGACATGATATCAGTATGCCGCAACACCGGAATGAAGGGGTAGGGTAACCGGAAGATCTTTTGTGAGGTCTGGTAGATTATGATTTCCAATGTGGTTTTTTAAGAATTGCAGCACGGAATGTAGTGTATCTGTAGTATGTAGTAAACACGTCTAGTTTCTAGATTCAAAATGTTTTGTGCAACTTAGTTGTCATTCATTAAAATAATAGTACGTTTTTCAAGAGCTAACACAACAAAAAACATTCGTCTATGCAGAATCTTAAAATTGTACTTAATTTGCGGCGACCTAAGTTCTGTGGTGTAGAGTGTGTGGAGTAACAAGAATTCAGCAAGTTCAGTTTAAACCAGATAGCAAGCTCTTATCGTTATTATGCAAGGTTTGTCGGTTTTGCACTTGATGATTATACGCCCGCTAGTCTCAGCAATGTGTAGCTAAAATACGTCGAAGGTTACCATGGCGTCGTCACCGGTCTGCCGCCCTAACTTGTGACGCTTTACAATACTAATACTTCTAAATATACGGTCCGAATACCACAACTCGTAGGCGTCCCGACGCATAAATTGAAAACGCCCGACGGTATCACCCGGTCCGTCGATCTCTTGATTTAACATCATCTCTGAGGCACCCCGGCCCGTCGTTATCTGCGTCTCAACGCCGTCTTCCGCGGCTCGAAAACATCTGTCCCGAAATCTGTCAACGACCTAGCCATGCTCTTGTCTGGCGCCAACCTCCCTGTCACTTGCCCTGCAGGCGTTGGTTGAGTTGGACCAATTAGGAGACAGCTTCCGAAAGATGGCCCCGCCCCTCAAGGACACTTTTAACATCCTGCCACTGCCGCATATATTACGTAATTTAATTCAGCTGCGCGCTTTGTCAAATACCCTACATTTATTTTAATTAAATCCTAATATTCCTCACATTCTAATTATTGTAATTATTAAATATTTGTATCTTATACACAATAGGCTAGCTTTCCTTCCCTCTCGTCCAGCCGCTAGGGGGGTTACATGAGTGTCGGTTGGAGGGGGGGGGGGCGGTGGCGGTGGGCGAGAAGGGCCAGACACTTGCACCTGCTGTTTCCACAAAGATAAATTATTTTCATTTTGGTTTTTCCGCTTTTGGTTCGTGGGGTGGGTATATATACTTCTTAAGGCATACTCTTCCCCTCCCCTAAGAAAAAGGCTTAAATCCGCCACTGTATACAAACTGTAGCTTTAGCTAATTATTTAGGAAACATCTATGAACGTCAGTATGTTGGCTATAACTGGTACAGAGAACATTTTGTTAATATTAGTTATTTTATTCCTTCCAGCTACTTTTACACCGCTTGTTGAAATAAACAGTGCAAGCAAAGACTTCACTATATTATATAATTATACGTGGACTGCAATCGTTTTATTGTTCTTGGTGTGGCAAGTTGTTATTCTGAAATGTTCACTTTACAGTGGTCAGTAGTTCAAGGTCGCAAGTCAGAACATAACAAATTCATCTCAAGCCTAGATAAATTCTATCTGCACAATATTGCAGCAAATACTATGGACAATAACTGGACAGCTCTATACAAATAACAAAAATATATGCTAACAACAACCTAGTTGCGTGAGGTGAATCTATTGAATAAATTAATGTTATTTATTTTCTTTTATACAAATGATCTCATTTTATAGGTTCTGCATACTACTGGTTTTATTTTAGTAATTTATTTTTGGTTGTAATAACAAAAAATGGTTATTTGTTGAGAAAAGAAATTTTTTCTGCGTGATGTCATGTTGGCAGCGTACATCTTTCATTAATAAAATGTAGTGTGGGGTTATCCGTTGGCTTGAAGGGGAAACACAATCAGAGTTCTGTTAGAATTTTACAAGCTGTCCAGTTTATGATTTTAGTGTAATGGTGAGATACAAACTGTCTAGGTTTTATCAGATATCAGCTAGGTATTTTGTCATGACCCTTGAACATTTCGCAACAACATGCACAGTAACTCAGTGATGTAAGACAAGAACTGATCTACTCTTCTACCTTTTTTTCAGAGGTGGGATGTAATATTTCCATATTGCTGGTTCAGGTTTAGAATTTCTATTTTGAACACAAAAGAGAGGTATAGGCATAATCATAATTTGTGATCTAATAAGAAATCCATTGAATAAAAAGAGTACTTGAACAGTTTTGACTTATATTTTGTTTCAGTATTAAAATATTGACATGACAATTTTATGTTTATTTAAGGATTTCCACGTAAAGTATTGTATTACCTGAGTCCTGTCGTCTAGGGCCTTGAATAATGTACAGTATGATGTATGTTCTTGAGCGTGTTTAGTTGATGATAGACAAGCAAAGACAGGAGGGGGGGGTGAAGTTGTGGAGGGAGGAGAGGGGTAAGAAGGAAGTTGGCTACACTGTGTAGTGTTGTTGCAGTTTAACTGGCATGCAGTGCCAGAGCGCGAGCGCAAGAAACACAAAAACTCTGCGGAGCCGGTGTGGAGCCCGACCATGGCCGGGGGTCTCTTCAGCATCGACAAGGCGTTCTTCGAGAAGCTCGGCACTTACGACAGTGGCTTCGACATCTGGGGTGGCGAGAACCTCGAGCTTTCCTTCAAGGTGCGTTCTTTTCCAACTTTACCCTCTCCCCCTTACAGTTGCTGGGAGTGATGGTGCCTACTCACAGTTGTGCATGGTCCTTAAGAGTACGGCTGTCTTTAATTTACACAATTCTCTCTTTGCCACAAGCATTCCTGAAGGCATATAAACATTGGTTGCATTTCATGCTCAAAATGTTAGTCTTCTAACCTACACAGTTTTACATTAATGCTAGATAATAAATTACAGTATTTCTATGCTATCTGAAATTTGTTGGAAGATAAGAATGATTGTGTTACTTCCCTATAAATGTCAAATAATAATTAGGTGCAGTAGATCATGAAATGTCAAAAATGTTATTACGCCATCAGGAATGATTGTAGTGAGGAAGTACTGAGAACTGTAGATCGTTGTTCAACATTATTCTTACGGGCTTTCAAGTAGAAAAAATCATAATTTATTATTTGAATTAAATAGTGTTTGTTTTGTTGACGTTACTTGGGAGTACGTATTTCTCTTACAAAAAAAAAATACCTCGCTCAGTTTACCTGGAATGTCATTTCAAAGTTGGAATATACATGATTTTCCTGATGGCTGATGCAAAAACCAATAAACATAAATTAAGTGAAATAATTCACATTTAAACTACATGTCTCAAGGCATAGCTCAATGCACACAAAAACATATCAAATGCAGTTATTGTATTTAAAAAAATTCTCTAAAATTTACATTTTTTCCCTTTACTTTTTTAAGTTCGATAAATTAAAAATTGTGAGAGTAGTTTTGATACAACTCATATTGTAAGTTTTATTTTTAAAATTTTGGTTGCAAGTAGTGTTGAGGTAATTTCTATAAAAACAACATGGAGACATTTAGTGCTTTATAGATTGCATAGCAGTTCTTAATGCTTCTTAGAGTAAAGAAAATGTCCAGATCTCTCAGATCTCTTGTATCGTCTTTAGTCCAGATATTTCATTGTTTTATTGCACCTGTAATAATTTTGCAACTCTAGTTCTGAACATCCTTAATTTAGTTGTATGCAGCTAAGCTAAGTAGGTATATAATTAAAACTTGATATCTCAGTAATGTAAATTGTGTTTAAAAGTAAAATTGAAGATAAATAACTGCAATTATTAAAATTTTTTTTTCTTATTATTAAATTGAGTATGCAAGAGTTATATTAAGACATTTAATATTTGTACCTGTGTAATGTTTGATGCTGATTTGAAATGTATTTAAAAACTCTCTTTGAGAACATGACAGATTACTAGAAATGTGGCACTGATAATATTTAGTAATAGTGTAAGTTGTGTTATTCTGCAGACATGGATGTGTGGGGGTACGTTGGAGATTGTACCGTGCTCACACGTCGGACACATCTTCCGTAAACGGTCGCCATACAAGTGGCGGTCTGGGGTGAATGTTCTCAAGCGCAACACTGTGCGTCTAGCCGAAGTTTGGTTAGATGACTACGCCAAATATTATTACCAGCGAGTTGGGAATGATTTGGTAAGAATATTTATTTGTAAATTTGGCAAAGTGACCTGGCAATTGCAAGACTTAGTAATGTTTACAGTAATTGTGACATTAAAAAGTAGTACAATACACATATGGCCATAATGTAGGTGCCAATGAGAAACATTAGGATGTCTGTGTTGTTTGATTCTACAGATGTAGTAAGAATATGAAATAAGGAAGTGGTTACAATATTTCTGTATCAGATCAATGTTCTACATTCCTGCAGCACAGAAGCACACTTCAATGTGTTCATTCAAACTATCTTGTGCATAAATACATGCATTATGCTGAGTTCTCTCTCTCTCTCTCTCTCTCTCTCTCTCTCTCTCTCTATATATATATATATATATATATATATATATATATATATATATATATATATATATATATATATATATATATATATATATATATATATATATATATATATATATATATATATATAAATAAATATATAAAGAAAAATAAATATATTTACTCAAACATAACTTTGAGTGAGAAATTATTGCCATTAAGGGACTTTGTCTCTTCATTTGTTGAAACGTTTCACTTTCGTATAGTAAATGAGGGATGTATTACCAACAATGTCTCTTAATAGAGATATTATGTTTTATTATTAGGTGCATATAATTGGACTAAATTGATACTATGTGATATTTAGTCTATATTACACTGTGAGAGACTTTTATGTAGTATTGTACATTTTAAATTAACTTAATTATTCCATACGGCACTTTTGTATTAAGATAACAAGGCACATATTGAAAGATAAGGTAATTAGCTAAGTGTGTATGGAAATGTTTTCAAATAAAACTAGCTGATATTGAATCAGGAAGAAATGAATAAAAATTCAGTATGATTAGTGACATGGGCAATTAATACAAATGTTTCACTTGCGTCTACAACCATACTGATTTGATTCAATATAAAACGTGTAGGGGAACATTGTGTTGATCCTGTATTATCCTGCGGTAAATGTTCGCACAGTTGTTTCCACATAAACAAGCTAAGTGTGTACCTACTGTACTTTCAATGTGCATGAGGTTTTGAAAATATTTGAGCGTTCGTGTGTTATTTTCCGAGAGAAATACATTGTGAACATATATAATACTAGACTATACATGTATTTCTAACCCACTGCAGTGCAATTCAGACACAAGATATGTTTGTTTCGTGTTATGATACAAGTTCACTCTGATTGTGGAAATAATGTTCCAGGGGGACTACGGCGACGTATCTTCTCGCAAGGCGCTGCGTAAGAACCTCGGCTGCAAGTCTTTCAAGTGGTACCTGGAAAACATATACCCCGAGCTGTTTGTGCCCGGTGATGCCGTGGCATCGGGTGAGGTGAGTATTTCTCCAATAGTTGTCTTCGCAGTAATCATGGACTGCGCTTGTCTTCTTCTGTCTTTGAGGTTGTACTCCTTAGGTTCAGACCGTCGCAGCAGAATAAACATATACTGTATTTTTGCCTTATAAGCCTCACATTTTTACTGAAATTGCACATGAAATTACAGTGGAACCTTATTATAACAGCAATTGTGAATGGCAACAATAATTGTCTTTATACAAAATGTGTGTTATATGCAAATAATTTACACGCACTATAAGGAGATGATGCACATACAAGTTGTTGTTATAATGGAGGGGGTGTTATAATCCATACTCCTTATAACGAGGTTTCACTGCATAAGGTGCGTGCGGCCTGTACATGCAACTTAAATAATTTTTTCCAAACTTTGAAAGCCTAGTGCGGCCGTAATAAATGGGGTCTTCAACAGTAATATTATGCTGCAAACTATGTTTCACTTGAGAAAATCTCACTACATTCTTTCGAAGATAAAAAAAAATTTACAGGATTGCCTAATATAAAACATTAATAGCTATTTATATCGGTATGTTTGTGAAAAAATTACGGATGTCTTTGTCTAGTAACCAACAGTTCGGTTTCATAAGCGGAGTGGGATTCAACACTGTATAGAAAACATTTCTGAAAAACTGCTGTATGATGCAACAGTATCGTCTTAAAACCTAGTGCTTAAGATTTTCATTTTTATAGGTTTGAAGGCTCAAAACAGTGGTAAAGCCTGTTCACTCGAAAATTCTGTATTATACTTTTTTGGGGGAAGCTTTGTAAGAGGTCGTTTGTTTGAAGTTCTGCTGTAGAAAGTACTTTTGAGCACGTACAATACCCTTGGATTGTCACTTAGAAAGTAACAGAAGCAATCCTAGCTGTAATGTGTATTGGCTGGATTATTTGTTGCCGCTAAAATATTACCTTCATGTTCGTTATTGTTTTCTATCATAATTGATTGATATATTATCTTCTAATTGAAGTAAATTAAAGTTGCACTTAAAAATTTTAATTTGTCTTTATTTCTGAACAAGTCTTTTTGTAATGAACGTAGATGCAAATGGCATCGTAAGAGATATTAAAAAAATCTAATGAAAAAATGTGGTTCAAATAGAAGTGTACATGTTAAAAATTACTGGAATATGTGAGTTCTTGTATCGTACACTAAACTTATAACAGGAAACTGTTTGGTTGACTTAATTGTTTATCTTAAGTCATGCTTCTTTTTATGTTTGTGATTATTATATAAACCTTTAATTTGAATTATACAGAACCAATAATAAACAGGAGCATATATTTAACAGAAGAGACTTCTTATCACTGTGTGTTATATATACACTAGCCTGTGCATTGTTAAACGTCAAATGTTCCCCTTCTGATGTTTACTGTCAAGGACAGATTCGAGTATAAACAAAGTGTGTTTTTTGCTATTATTGCTAGCCATTGCAGATCAGTGACTTTAATTGTAGAATTGTTTTTTAGAGTCAGGAGAAATTGTGAGTTCACAGAGATCACACCAGCTAAGAAGAAGTTGAGTCCGAACATATTAAGCCTCGTTGCCAACATAAGTATCTAAACTACATAACCTGGACTTAGAATTATGTAACTGTATATTTAAGCAAGTCCACTTTCGCTTACCAAGATGCATGTGAGATACCTTCAAGTTGAGGTTAGTAAAGTTTTCCAAAAATTCATGCATGATTGATAAATAGTTATGAAACAATTTCCTGACTGCATACGGGATGTAGTTCAGATGTTTGTGGTGGCAGTTAATGAGGCAGTGTTGGACTGTTATGAAGACAAAGATTGATGTACCTAATCTCAAGTGTAGACAGGCCACGTGGATGAAGAGATGCAGCCCCAAAGAGAGGTTTCTTGTAGTTGATGTGTATGTGATGTTGAAGCATGTGGCTTTGGCAGGTGCGCAACTTGGGAGCGGGAGGCAAGACGTGTCTGGACTCGCCTGCGCGCAAGGCGGACCTACACAAGCCCGTGGGGCTGTACCCGTGCCACAAGCAAGGAGGCAACCAGGTTTGTTGTCTCATGTCGGCACGCTGCATCTTGGAGGAGAACACTTCGGCCTGCGCGGGAATCTGTAGCCTCGCATGCACTGCCTTGTTTCACTACCCATCACAAACACTAGCACTTTGAGTGTTTATACGTTTTGTTACTAAACAAGTCGTTAGATGTACATTACTTTTTGACAGAATTACTTTATGGGATGATATTTCAAATATTTTTTTTATGTATATTTTACAAACTGGATTAATTTACTGGCAGATTTTATGCTATTAGTGAATACTGTAACTACACAATATTTAGCGTACAGTTATATGTTTGGTCTTCAAATAATTTAACATGAACTTAAATTAAATTTCATATGGAGTTATGTATTCACAAATCACATTTGCTTCAAAATTCTATGTTATATGTTACCTACCGAATAAAATTACTATATTAGTGTTGATGATACATGAGCTTCATACGCGTGGTCCATGCCTTCTACAACTTCTACAGCCAAAGATACAGAAGATGTAGCTCTGTTCTAGGTAATGTTTTGTGAGAGCAGATGTTAAACACAATTGGATTTTTCCTTTCCTGAATGACAAACTAATTAAAAAAGAGCCCTAATATCACATAATTTAAAATTTATTTTTAAACAGAAACATAAATCATTGTTGTACCTACATACTATTGCCTAAATGTTACATAACCTGAAAAAAATAAGTAAAAATACAATTTTTCATGTTTCACTGAACACACATCTGCTATTCCTTTACATTTATTGTATGTGAGTGGAGTATATATAATGTTAAAGTACTACGTTGATCTTATTTAAAATTTAAAGTTGTAATTTACGGCTACAGACGTTTGCAAAGATTGAATACTATGAAGCAGAAGTTGTTACATCCTCACAGTTTGCTTTCATCATGCATGCACATGAATGTCTAGTTGTAGTTTGGGTGCAGATGGTGCCACCCACACGAACAAAGTTCTACAGAAGTATGATTGTACTAAAAGTAGGTAATTTTTTTCCTTGCGTCAACTAGCAGTACAGTGAGAGTTTTGATGTATTATACATTTTTGACCTTGTTTTGAAAATTTATTTTCATATAGCAAAGAATAGTAAATGTTTCAAACCACACTAAGTATTCCTTCTTGGGATTACGAGAGTTTCACGACAATTATTCTGGTGTCTGTGTTTTGATGGGTAGTGAAGACTCAGTTGAATGTTTTTGGATTTTGTTGCTTTACATTGCTTTGGTGATTTAAGTATTTTGCACATTATTTTTTTTCTTTCCTACTTTTGTGCAACTAGATCCGAAATGAATGGTCAAGTATATGCGTGGATTCTGCTTGTAAACCGGAGGATATGCACAAGCCGGTGGGCGTGTGGCCGTGCCACAGACAAGGCGGCAACCAGGTACGTATCTTCCAGCCTCGCTCCGTGGACCATACTCTCGTGGCACGCACTCTAGCGACTGCTCTGTGACTTGTTGGCACAACACATCCGCTGTTTGAATGTCAGCACTAGATGCTTGCTGTGCATATCCCTTTGACCTTAATTTCTAAATATACTGCTTTTAAAAGTGTTTCACTATTCTTGATCCTTTAGATACATGCCAGATAAATTTAGTTTTTTTTTTTGTGTCAGCTCAATGTTTGTGACCAACATTTTTAGATTACTTTGATTGTGTTGGCAGACTGGTGTTTTGTTGGATATGTACACCATTGTCAGCGAACATTTTGAGTTGCAGAAAATCCACGGTTACATGAAAGGACTAGGTTTGAGGAAATGAGCAACTCAAATATGATGAAACAAACAAGAAAGCCATAAATTGATGTAGCCAACAAACATACAAGTAATTACAAAATAGGAATATAGTTGGCATACAATGTCATAATTTTTCATCTGTCTTTTAGGGTGAGACTTTGGCATTGACTTATTTTTACGTAATAGTTTTTATGTAGTTTTGTTCTTGTGGCTAGCTGCTACCCTTTCATTTTATACCTGCACATAGTAGGGTTGTTCGATATTTTGATATATTGATAATTATCTATATATTGAAATTAAAAAAATCTATCTTGTATCTAAATTTTTAAATATCGATATATCTGTGTTACAATATTATTGAAAACACCAATAAATAAATTGATATTGATATCCATAATATACAAAAAAATTATGGTATTTAAACATGTGATACCTAGGAATATATTGATAACCTAACAATATTATTGAAATCACCAAAATATTGATATTGACAATGTACTGAAAATGACTTCGGTATTTAAACGTACAGACAACTAACGATATACTGATTATGTAACGATATTATCAAAATCACAATATTTCAATATTGACATACTGATAACGATTTCAGTATTTAAACATACAGAGAACTATTAATATATTGAAAATCAACTGTCAGTATTGAAACTGAAAATGTAACCCATGTATAATTTTCTAAATATAGGTATATCAGTATCGGAACATTATCGGAACCACCAGTATTCTGATATTTTCAATGTATTGAAAACACATATAAATTGACAATGCTATTGAATTTAACAGTTTCATAGAAACTGACGATTTCATTGACATTGTTTTTGGACCTGACTATGTTATATAAATTCGTATTATTATCGAAACGAGCATTATGAACGAAACCATTATATCATTGAAATCTTGAGTGGCCAGTATTGTTATTGTACGAGAACAATATTATTTATGTTAAGTAAATTTTCAATATTTATAATAGTCAGTGCCAATTACATTTTCACTTATTTTGGCAATGATGTATAATACTAAAGATAAGAATGGTATAATAAAAATTACTACTATTATCACTGTTGTTGTTTGTTTACCATCTGTAAATCTAATCTCACACTATGTTAGTCAGGTATACATTTTATACTCATTGATATCATTTAACATATTAATATGCATCAATTTACAGATTTCTCTGAAATTTCAATGCCACTTATGATGCTATATTAATAAAACATGCCACATCGGCAATAAACATGTACAGTAAATGCTTTAAAGTACAGGGTATTTGGTTTGAGATTAAAAATTTAAAGTATGAAAAGTCGAAGATAGATTAAATTTTAGGTGTATGCTATACACCAGCTGAATATTATTTCACCCAGATTTACTAAAGCATTTGTGCTGTTGTATCTATCAAGCATAACTTAAGTATGTAGTTATGTACAATATTTATAAACTATCTTTTGTAATGTTACAGCATCAATTGGGAGCCGCGGTTGGCACAGTAGCTAGATCACTAGGCTCCCACAAAGGCAATCCGGGTTCGATACCGGGCAGGATTGGTTCCTGGATTTTCATATGTGGGAATCATGTTGGACAGTCTCGCTGGTCAGTTAGTTTTCTCGAGGATCACCCGTTCCCCGTGAAATGTCGTTTTCAAAATGTTACCTCTTTGAGTTGTTGTCTGTACAAACCTCTACGTACATTTGTACTGTACAGAAGTAGTTGTGTGTGAAGTTACATGCTGTATAACTTTATTATGATTTTGAGCTACCCAAGCACGCAACAAAGTATGGTCCATGGAGGAGGCAGTTTTAAACTTTATGTTTTGCATGTTACTGTACTTTCATAATTAAGGGTTTGTCGTCTTAAATTATAGTGTCTCTCAAAACTAAGACCCTGGATTAAGATAAAAATGTGAATTTGCCATAGAACTTGATTATGCTAAAAGAATAGGAGTGAAATAAAATTGTAAAATAAAACAAACTGCATTAAATAAGTAATATTTTTTAACTGTTTTTGCATGCTCTTATTTAAATAAAAACAGTTTTTGTGTGAAAATTTAAAATGTCATTAACTTGCTTCATAATAATAATTACGTAGGTTGTTCTACTTTTTATAGTGGGAACCATGTTTTGAACATTTAAGTATTATTCTGTTCAGTGTCGTTGAGAATTCTGAAAACCTTAAATTTTTAAAAATGTGCAATTGGTTTTTCATTACTTTACCAACTGTTATTCACCTGCTGTTTAGCATAACATATAGGTAATCAGTTTGTGTATAAACTGAATGTATCTATGAATGTACCCTCCAGACAATTCACATTGATCATAATAATGAAGTATTTGCAACATGTGTTTACATTATACGTATGCAGAAAATGTTATTCTATCAGGGCATTCTCTATATTTTATGCTTTTATTTTGCTGTATTATGACTGAGGAATTTAGGTTATTCGTAAACATGTCAATTTGAAATATTGCTGTACACAGGCTTATCTTGTAACTTAATAAAAGTCTTAATTGTACCGGAAGTCACCTCATAACTTACTTCTTTATGTTACAAATCTGCATGCGTCTTCGACACTTCCTCTTTCCATACTTTCACTAGACTTGACGTAGTAGTGTAGTCTGAAGAAAAAGTTAGTTGCTGCAACATGTGTTATGTTTTCTCATTTTAACAGCTGGTGTGTTACGAGTGATGATTGCATATAATTACTGTAATATTACAGTGCTGCTAGCTAATGTTTTCATTACGTCCACAATAAACATCAACACCATGTGAATTTCTCTCTCTATTTATTAGATCGTCCTAATCAGCCTCAGTTAAAGTGGGCAATCCGTACACATTTTATCTGGATATGATCATTGTACCAAATGTGTAATTTTTAATGAAACAAACCACAAAGGGCAAAACATGTTCATGGTGTTTATTAATTTTTTTCAAACTGTACATCAAAACTGCTAGTTACGTGTTATTTATACCTGCCTCCATCTTCTCTTCTGTGAGTGTTGCTCGTCTTGTTTTGAAACTGGAGAGTGGAAGCTGAGAAAAATTTATTCCATACAGTATTTTAAAAATTATAAATTTCACCTCCCTCCTTGCATCTCCCCCACAAATTGTTTGTCTTATGATTTTGTTGCTGTTAATAGGCACCTATATATGTGTCTATGTTGTGTTATCACAGGCTAGGCATACATTAGGTTGATTCTTTGTTAACTGGGATTCTGACTACTTTCATACACAATATTAGTCATTAGTCACGGCTTGGGAAGAAAGAAAAAATGAAGGTCTGTTGAAGATAGTAGTCACTGATGTATCCACGCTTAAACATGAAATATAAAAACTGACAGCTTTTCTAGAAAACCAAATAATTTTTGCAAGATTTCATATTATGTAATACTGACTACTGTTTACTAAGCATTTGTCGAAATACTTGAAACTATTCAAGAAGTGCTAGAACTATACAAGTATATTCTAATTGCAACTGGCTGTTA
Source organism: Medauroidea extradentata (assembly GCA_003012365.1). Classification (NCBI taxonomy): domain Eukaryota; kingdom Metazoa; phylum Arthropoda; class Insecta; order Phasmatodea; family Phasmatidae; genus Medauroidea; species Medauroidea extradentata. The sequence continues at coordinate 33,062 of PNEQ01018955.1, forward strand.
TGTTCAAAATTATAATGAAATTAATGTCATAGACTTTTATTAAAGACAAATTATGAAATATTACCCTCGGGATAATTTTTTTTCTCCCCTTCCCCCCTGGGAACCATTTTACACTTTGTACTGTCCTGTCACTTTAAATAACTCATTTAAATTATATTCGGTTTCAGTACTAGTTTTAGAATGTTTACATACAAACCTGCAAAGATCTCACGTACTGTTTGTCATCAATCAATTTTTTTTCTAAAATGAAACTACAGTGGAACTCTCATTTTTACATTCACAGACTTTACACTTTTATTGGTCACAAATTTCCCTCTTTTACACATTCCTGCATTTTACACTAGTTTTTAGCGGATCCCTTGAGTAGCATTGCAGCAGAAGGTTTGACTAAACCTGCATCCAGTAAAGCTGTTGCCTAACAGTTATAACATGCAAAACTTTTAACAATGTATTCTAAGAAACTAATAATAGGTTTTCTTTTTGGTCTTATTTAAATGAGTATTGCAAAAATCTTCTAATGTGGTAAGTGTGAAGAGGTTGGTTGCATGGTAAACATTTACTAATGTGCGTATTCTGGGAATAATCACAGTAATAGTGGTGCATGAGTGTTTAGTGAGCTTCGTGGCTGGTTTGTTTAGCAAGGTTTGGTAGTATTCTCTCAACTCTTTACTCTTCAAGTTGCATGAATGCTATCACTAAAATACTGCATGATGTAGGCCTAACCTTATCTTCCATACTATCCTGGAAAGTGTTTTGTATTGATCATAAACAATAAGTAGCCAAAAGTGGTGTTGATAAATGTGTACATAATTATATATCTCTCTTCATATTTTAAACATTTTTCCGGCCAAACAATATTGCATGATAAAAGTGGTGATCTGGAAGCGTTCTGTAAAGAAAAAATACATGAAAACTCATTCTCAGTTTTCTGTCTTTGTAAATTGACATAAAGTTTACTTATCCTCACAGAGTATAGCTAACTTCAGTACTAAAAATGACTGCTTTGTATGAAACAATTTGCAAGATTTATTAAAATTTTTGTTTGTGAATAAGTTACATCAGACAGCCTTATTAAAAATTTGTTTCAGTATGTGTTATAAAGTGAAAATGTTGTAAATTATCCTCAGAGGTAAAAAATGTTCTGGTCTCCACATATTACTTTGTACAAAATCATCACAGTAGCATGTGACACTTTAAAATGTAGTGACCATGCCATACTACAATCAGACATTCGATCTGCCGTCAGTGGATACTATGCCAAGCAAGAATGCAGATACATGCTGTTTGTGTGTTGTGTTTTGGCATAACTTTATTCCAATTTGCACAAAAAAGGGTAAATTTTTTGCTTGCCTAACGAAAATGAATAGTCGTACAATCACGTTGAAGCTTCTCGTGTACTTCATATTAATTGACTTTTTAAAGATGTGACTTACATGTCTGCCTCACGGAGACTCAAACACATGAAATTGTGTCAGCTAATTGTTTGGTGCAAGTCAAAACTATTACTTCCACTGGCATCATAACTTGTAAGTCACGTGCCTGAACTTACAGACATATTGCATAAGAAATACTGTGTGCGTTTTGTATCAGTTATACATGCATAGTACTTGGTTGAAAGTACCAGCCCACAAGTACTGTAAACCTTTCCTTCTTAAGAGAAACTCTCTCGAGGAAGATAGATGCTAGTTGAGCTGCTCGTGCTTAGAGGCGATGAAGCACTACAATAGTGAGCCCTACAGCTACGTACTGCAGGCTTGTTGTAGTCCAATAACGCACATTATATATGCCAGTATATGATATTGTTGCACGTGTTGAAAGTCAGAGGATTGAAACTATACATTCAATGTGTACTCTCCTCCTCTGCCTCAGGAAACTGAGAGCCAAAGACATAAAAAATAACATTTTTTATCCATTTTCATTATTTCCTGTCTCTGTAACTCTTGAGCTGTTGCACTTTACTGTGATGGTCGTCTTTCCGCCTCCAGTGAAAGCGCCCCGCCTGGGCACCAAATCCTCTCTTCGGTCAGTGATCAGTCGTAGAGCATCTCTTACCTCAGGTTAGGCGTGGGTTCAAAAGAAAAACTGACTGTTAAACCATTTAAAAAAAAAATATCAAATGACTTGATTCAGCTGGTGCTTAATATGGTGATTTATTCAC
>PNEQ01018956.1:0-29964 GCA_003012365.1 Medauroidea extradentata
TGAGTCCCTTAGGCCGATTTAAAAAGAAACTTCTTTGTTATTTTATTTCAATTAAAGCTAGCCGGGCATACTACAACATTACTAAATACGAACCCAATCATCCAGCATTAATCACGTAAGAGACAGAGCAGCGACACCTCTTATCATCACCAAACGCGGGTCGCGAACGAGCAACCCATACAACAAAAAAGCGTCGCAAATTTTAACAAATCCCGTGGACTATTTTTGTATTTAAAAAAGTTGCTGAATTTTTCAACTTTTTTCTTGTACTTTTGCGATTATTTTAAATATTACGTTATGGTATTTGAAATACTTCATTGCATAGCTCATGAGATGTAATATCACCGTGAATTATTTTATTCAAGTAGGTCAGTTGGTTTTCACTACAGTATTTGCATGGCAGCAGAACAAGTAAATTTTGACTTTGACGCACTGTTATGAGAAAACTATGAAAGCTAAAATTGTTTGGTTAGAGGAAACTACTCACAACTATCGTCTACAAAACTAACACACTTTCAAATAAATATAAAATTGTGATGTTATCGCACTTGAACAACCTTGAGAGTTAATGGACCTGGCGCGTACGACGTAATGTCACGTGGTACGGAAAGTATTTTTTCTTATGTAACTATAAAAGTATATTTCCAGTGCGTTTATCTAAGAAAAGAAAACACTCTTCAAACCGTCTCCCTATGGTTTTAAAAATGCCGTCTGCTTATTAAAAATATGATTTTGAAGCTCATCAAAAGTGCTAAAAATGGCTTTGTCACGTTGAGAAATTATCAACCGTAATCGTATAACAAAGTTATAGGAACATGCATTGGGCTTTACCACAAACTTTCCGCAAATAAAATAACACAGTCATCGCTTGACGTCCCACTGAAACTCCGCACCTAGAAGCTATACTGTGTTTGCCGGACATTATAGTCGACTTGTCGCCTTCCCAGTTTCCGTGCATCAAACGTAAAAAAAAAAAAAAACCCGCCTGCTAACTCGTTAAGAGTTTGTGGCAGATAAATAAACGCTAAAAACATAAATTGATTTCCATTCCATGCTTTTTTTTTCAAAGTTAATAAGGATAAAATACTCAATGGCAATCCTATATAATGGTGTTTGCCAACTTTATGAGTAAATATTTATCCAAAATTACTAATTCGTTACGCGTGATCTCTTGCGCCGCAGTTAAATGCACGAGGTTCCGGCGTCAGAGATTGTGCCTCAGAAGTTCGTAATACTGGAAACAATTTTGTTTAAAACGCTTGCTAAATCTATTGTCTAGGATTGATATCGTTTAATTTTCGCAAATTGACTTCAACAAATGTACAATTATAGATTAATGCCGTTAGCGTTGAATTATGTACCACGCCTTCTTAAGTGCCGAAGATTTCAAAGTCGGCATTCCTTTAATCCATAGAAATCGGGCCTGACACTTGAACGATGTTGTTGCATGTTACGCTTCCTTTTTCGCAAAAAACTTCTAAACTTGTTCCCGACATATAACGGTACAGGATGTTTCTGAAATACTTATACAAACTTGGAAAGTGGTTCCTTACATCAAAACAAAACAAGTCCGTACAAACGTACGCCCGAAATTCTTTAGTACTTGCGTTATTAATGAAAAAACATAACGTCACATCTGTTAGTCACTGTGTTTATAACCATCGATGAACGTGTCATTAACTTAAAAACTCATAGTAAATGTTTGAAATGACGATTAACAGTTGCAATTGTTGTTGCTAGACTGATTTTAGTCACGAAATACCGTCTATTACTATCCACGCGATTGTACGGTAAAATCGTATCAGCCTGCTGACAAAATGAGTATCCCGCCACATGGTTAAAATTACAACACAACGCAAGTAATGTGTGAGAAAAATATTAACCACAAATATACACGTATAGTATAACAATTAAAATCAAAGTTTCATTGGTCACATACCGCCATAGAGGATACAAGTAATAAGGACATCAGTAAAATCAAATTGTGTAGGTAACATCATTCAATTTTATATCAAAATTAATTTTAGTACCAGTTACAAAACTACATTTTTCGACAGTACTTTGTAGCACATTGAACTAAACTTCCATCAATAATTCAAAAAGTAAGGGTTTTCAGACCATTCTTTATATATACTTGGTTTCTTGTTTTGGTGTAAGGAAGGAGTCAACCCTGTGAGTTTGTAAAAGTTTCTCAGAAACATCCTATATATTCAAGACGGCGAATGTTAACATTGCGTGGTGAAAACTTATGAAAATGTTAAGTCTAGTATGTGTTTTCAATGTTCCCGTAAAGCGAAGTATACAAGAGAAGCGCTACCGTGAAAATAGACTTTAAATTGTATTTCTTTAAACAATAACAAAAACGTCTTCCAGTGTTTTGACACTTTGCAGCGTGTAGTTGCATTATATAAAGAAGAATTTAATAATTTCAAAAATTACATTTTGCTGTCGATTTTCAAGGCTTGGATTTATAGTGGTGTAAGTTAGACATAATAGTTTTCTAGTAAACAATTATTTGTAATTACGTGCAAAATGGAGTACGTTCTTGCAATTCTCAATTGGTATCCAGAAATTCAGAACAAGAGTGAAATATTTGGTACAGATAATTCTTTTTAAAAATGTGAATTACAACATTACTAAATATGTATGACTTACACCACTGTAATCTCAGCCCATTAATTGGTAACATCAAGCTAGTGACAATATTTATTTCTCATTAGTGCATTACAAATCAATCAGTATCGTTAGATACAACCTTAAAAATTAAGGTATTTTACTAGTAGTAATTATTTATTGTCGTGGGGAATCGGTGCTATTATTTCGCACTATTTTATGCCTTGGTGTAAATTGTTCCAAACACATAAAATCGTTAACAGTACTTCCGTTTTTAAATTGTGAGAAAAGTTACAGATATTTTTTATATTGTTCTGTGTGCATGCTGTATTTGTTATCATTATACACTGATATCACAAGACACAGAATATCTCAATATCATGGCTCATGTTGTTGATATGTGGTTAGACGTTTCAATATGTTACTGTGTATTTACACATTTTTTTAAACTACTTACCTTGTGGTGTACCGTACTACGAAAATCTGCTCAATAACGTGCATACATATGGTATCATTTATTCTTTTTATTCATAATTTGTGTTTACAATGAAATTTCATTAATAATCTTTATATGTCTATGCATAACTGCTAATTATCTACATATATACTAGCTATAGTAATTGATGACTAATATTCTAGATATGTTAGGACTATGAATGTAATGTGACCTACTTTACTAGAAGTTTTATTGACCTGAGAAATTTCCTTTTAAGTTTTATTTTATTTTAGTTGCTTATGTTATACTCATTATTTGAAAATCTAAAATATGTTGGCAATGTCTATGTCCACCGTCCTTTCGAAAATCACGTAATTTCAACATCCCCACTTGGAGCTATGCTCAAGGGGATTAGAACTTCTTGTGTGAACTATTGGTGAAAAAAAAAATTGCAGCAAATTGTTTCAATGACTTATGTGCACATCTGCAGCTCTGCTTCATGGTCAATGATTGGATGTTTTTGAGTCTCAGCGTCTCGGGGATCTACCCGCAAATCACAGGCATGTGGTTTCAACTGCAACCTTGTTATGATTGGCATAGTCAAATGAGCCACGTCTGTGCACTAGTACATTCTGCCAATAATCGTGAAGCAGATCTGCAGGTGTGCACATAAGGCATTGAATCAAGTTGTTGCAAAATTCTCTTCACCAAAAATCACTGGCTCTACTTATCTGCAAAGTGTATTAGTAAAAGAAAAATAAATAAAATTGTTACGTGGCAAAACTTCATAGATTAAGGGCATTTGTACGTGAACAAACAAAAGAAAATTTGTTAACCTGTACATGGTTCCGAATTAGTTTCAATCTATTAAAACATGTCTCTTAATGTGTCTTATAAAGTCGCACATCACAGAGCCTAGTAGTTTACCAAATTAATTGTAAGATTCAAAATTATGTAAAAATCTATAAAACTTCCTTGGAAAAAAATTTTTTTTTCCACAACTTTTCATACAATGTCATAAAATTATATACATTTGCTGTCTGATTAAAGAAAATCAACGTAACTTATGTTTTCGATCAATTTCGTTCGTGCATCATTGCCCTTAAAGTGGCCACTGTGGTCGCATGCTTGGAGTACTGTAGCTGATCTGACAAGAAAATTGGTAGCTACAACTGTACATGTGAAGTATTTGTGAACATTTTAGAAGTTTAAGCACACTTTCAGAACGCCAGCTACAGAACATGTGTTTTATGTCGCATCATAATCAGAGTGAGGCAGAGAGAGAGAGAGAGAGAGAGAGAGAGAGAGAGAGAGAGAGTAAAATCTCTACTTAATGTTTTGCGGTACTTATAGTTACTGATATTTTCTATTCAGTATTTGCTTAGACTTAAATGACGTTTTGTAAAAAAAAATTGTTTTTGTGACTAAATCATTTTACACTTAATAATCAATCTCCGCATGTCCATAGTTTCAAATTTTGTTTTATACACCTCCAGACATTTCTATATAGTATCCATCTCCTTGACTACTATAACAAAGAGGCAAGTCATTTGAATGCTTTCCTTTTTATAGTTGCCGTATAAATGTATTGTTGGGAGCTTTCGATCAAATTAATTTCTAAAAATTTTAAATGCACAAGATATAACATAAAAGCTCGTAAATGAAGTGTGCATTGCGTACTGTTTCACAGTTTAAAAAATCCGCTTAAAAGCTGAACCTTGACTGTTACGTATTACTTATTGACACATTTAATTTTGCATAAGGTGAATGGTTAATTTCGCTTAAGGACATGCCTGGTAATTTTATTTTGAAGCAAGGTAATGTCCATATCAAAGAATCGCTGCGTAGAATGGTCACGAATATATCATAATTTGCACCTATTTTTGTAGCAATAAACCCAATAGTTTATTTATTTTTTATTTTTTTGCACCAATAGTATCACCAATTTGTTATGAAAATAAGTCAAAAATCAAGCATAGCAATTTTTTTTCGAACGAACGATGCATTTCTTTGCAAAACCCCTACAAATAATTGTGCACTGTATGGATTCTCGTAGTCTTGAACGTTTCAAAGCATTCCGTTAAGAAAGTTTCGGGTTTTTTGCATCAGTGTGTAAAGAACTACCTATCATGGCCTTAACCAAAGCGACTAAGTTAACTGCTTTATTTATCAAGTGAAACAAAATGTGTTCAAACACAGTGAAATACGAAGATAACATTTGAACTTATTTTAGTTATACCGAGTTAAATGAAACCGTTGTGAAACAGGCCCTTACTGGCATTGTGCCTGGAGAAAGAAAGTAACAGTTGTTGGCAGGACTGTGGGCACCCCGTTAAACTCTTCTTGCTGGAAGAAGACCAGACACTCCTACATTTGACAACCACCTTTTCTGCCAGCTGTGTGCCTCTTTAGCTATTCTTACTTTATTTCGTTGACGTCTACTCACCAAGTAAAATTCCAAAGAGGAAATTATTATGTTTATGAGAATTCCTTCGTGAGTAGAATCTCTCATATATAGGTGGTTCGTCGTAAAGTGAGCACTTTTGGCAACCACCTTGTCTGGAATAACGATTTAAAATGTATTTATTATGATCTATTACGTTAACTTTTGGGTATGGTAAAATATATACACTTTTATTGTTACATGAGTTGTTTTTTTTTTTTGTATTAAAAAGGGGCAGCAAACTAAAGATTAACTTAAAATAAATAAGTAACTAGAGCTTCGAGAGTGCTCACTTTATCCGCGAACCACCTATACCTAGTCTGTGTGTTTAGTTTTGCACAAACGTCTTCACTCTACCAACCTCGAAAAACGATTGTAGAAAAATAATTATTGTTGGACAGTAAAAATATTGTTTAGGATTTTTTTTCACAGTATGAAGTTAACAGCAGTTTTAAAATAGTCGTTTCAAAAACTTGCTTCAAGCAATGTAAACTAAAATTAATAAACCTTATTTTAAAGACGAAGTAAAGTCCAAAATAACCTGTTGATAGTTTTCCTCACTAAACGCATCAAAGGCTTCTATTTCCTTAGTCATCCATCTGTCGCATATTCCCCCCTTTTCTCTCTCTAGCTATCTCTCTCTCTCTCTCTCCCTTGTTCTGTCAGGGTGGCTGCTTAACGTTTCTTAAGAATTTTCACACGACAATATAATATTTGGTTGCATCTACTTCGCATAACCTGGCGGCATTAGTTAACCACTGGTAAATCCACTGCCAGAGAAATACGATTTTCAATTAATCTCCTGTTTGAAATTCAGCAAAATTTTCGTTTATTTTTAAAGGTTTATTATCGATAACGCGCATGAATGTGTGACTAACAGTAACCATTGTTAACTGTTCGTTCATTGCGCCATTGTATGATCTTTTTTTTTTTTTCAGTACCATTTACAGTTGGTAACAGATGAACATTTGCACAAGTGTAAAAAAAATATTTTCATGCGATAAAAGCACTTTTCCTTTTTGATTGGAGACCGCAGCCGAAATTACCACAAAAATGTTTCTATTGGCTGGTACGTCTTAACTAGACGAAATATATATCGACCAAATACGACGATTGACATTTTGTAGTATTGAACTGGATGAAGTTACACTGAAAAAAGAGTATAATTGTACGTACCGTACTTGTGTTAAAATTTGGACAACAAAACAGTTTGGTTGTTGGTACTATATGAACTGTTCCTTCAGCAATCTGTTTTGTAGAAGAAACAAAGAGCCTTGTTGCTTTTACACACCAGATGGTAACTTCTGCAAAACAGATTGTTGAAGGAACTGTCCAGATGGTACTGACAAACAAACTGGTTTGTCGTCCCAATTTTAACAGAAGTATGATAACTTCAACATTACTTTTTTTCCTCAGTGTACGAATTAATTTATATCCGAACACGAAATATGACAGAAACACTGACGCTCCACGCAGACCAGATTTGAATGAAAAACGCTCGTAGGGATTGCAGGGCCGTCACTCCAAATGTAGTTAGCAAGTTGTAAACATTCTCGGCGTAAATAAAAAAGTCAGTTGAATTATTAGAGCAGAAACCCTCATAAAACACACAAGAATGTGTGTATATAGGCCTACGAACACCAACACTCCTGGGCCAAGCAGAAGATACCCGGGAATATTGATCTTCTACGCCCACTACTAGGTCACTTGGATTTCTGCCAAAATTCCAGCAAGGACGTTTCTTCAACCCGGCAACTGCAGGAAGCATTGGCCTATCACATACGCTGGTAAAAAAAATACTTTTATTTCTCCAGTTACTTTAATGAGTAGTACGGCAACATAACTATAACAACCGCGTAAAGTGAGTGAATGGATACACAGTGGCTAAAGCACTCACCTGTCACCAGAGCGAGTCTGTTTCGTTTCCCGCCGAAATAAGAGTCCCCTGGATTTCCGCATGTGGGAAACGTGGCGGACTTTACAGTTAGAGTACAGGTTTTCTCGGCGTACTCCCGTTTCCCTCGCCATTAGCCTTCCGCCTCTTCTCTTTTGCAGGGCTTCATTTCTGGTCATATCCCAGAGAGTGGCAGGTTCATACACGTTCCGAAACAGTAGACTGTTGGAACGTAGTTCGTTGCCCTCGGATAACCTCCACATTCCAAAATTAATATTATTATTACTAATGGCTAGAGCCAGTGATTTTTGGTGAAAAGAATCCTGCAACAATTTGTTTCAGTGTCTTATGTGGACATCTGTTTCACAACTTCACGGTCGCCGATTGGAAGATTTTAACTTTCGGCGTCTCGGAGTCCTACACGCAAATCACAGACGTGTGGTGTCGCGGTAACATTGTTCTGGTTGGTACAGTCAAATGAGCCACGCCTGTGTCCTACTATATTCTGCCAATAACCACGAACCAGAGATGCTGCTGTGTACACAAGGCAATGAAACAAGTTGTTGCAGAATTCTTTTCACCAAAAATCACTGGCTCTACTAATGGCATTAATGAGAGAAAGATATTTTTATCAGTACTCAAGATAAACCCTCGACTGGCGTATGGACAGTATTGCGGCGCGTTACGCGTGCTATTTTTTTTACGTGAAACCGCTTAATTTACTCATATTATGTCTATCTACGAAAAGAACACATACTCAAAACTATGCTTCCATAATTTTAAAAATTCTGCACGCTTGTTAGAAACATAATTTTCGGGCTCCTCAAAATGGCTTAAAATTGCTTTTTTTAGACTGCTGTAACTTCGCCTGAATTTGTAAAGTGCATAGTGGGGTGCATGCGCTGGCCTATACTTCATACTACTATCCAAAAATGAAATGTATAGGGTCTCATAGTGAAAAGACTACAATGAAAAACCTTGCACACCAGTTAGACGCGTTGTGCTTCTAGTCGAGTGGTACTCTGTCCCTTATCACTCCGCTGTTACCTCGCGTCAAAAGTGGAAATTTATAACCGGCAAAGACTCAACGTTCAGTAGTTTATTTCAGATTGCTGAAAGCATTCCGAATGATTCGTAGCAGAATGCTTTTAAAAAATTCAGGGCTGTGTGCAGTCATCAGTACACAAAATGATGTAGGTACACGTTTCGCAGAATAATACCGAGTTCACCCGCTAAGAAAAATTTTAATTGATTTTGACTTCGTCAAACAGCAATATTTGTGATAATTTATCTTTTAAAAACAGACCGGGAAGGATTCTCCTCACAAAAATAAATATTCGCGTACAAACCAAGACATATTACAGTCAAAATAAAGGAGCAATTCTGGGAAATCAATGTTAGCTTGCGTTAAAATAAATAACATCGAAATTATTGTAAGACTACCTGGCATTGCCATAACAACGAGGTGTTAAGAACAGGTATTACACGAATATGGAATAGTGACGGAATGTTAGGGCGAAGGAACGGGAGTACCCCGAGAAAAAACTAAGCAGTCAACGCCAACTACTGCAAGCATGCGTACCGAATCAAACGAAAAATCGGGTGATCAAAATAATAACACAGTAGATTTTTTGTGAAGAAATAAAACATGTTTTAATAAATAAAACATAATTTTTATAATGTTGCAGTCTGAAGTTAATTTTTAAAAAATTAAATAAATATGTTCCCGATGCAGAAGTCTAACTATACATTGACTCACGCTCTCAGATTTCGATACGGACTAGCGGCGGGCCAACCGAACTGTCTCAAATTCCGTAACGAATTATAGTTACAGATCAAAACTGAATTTTTTTCCCCTTCATCGGGGCCGTACCGAATCTTTTGGGAAGGGTACGGTGGCCGAAAGCCGAAAGATACGTTTTGAGAAAATTATTAAAATTGTACATGGATACACACATATACATTCTTATTGTTCGTCTCGTCGAAGGGTGTGATATGAGGGGTAATCGAAAATCGTGGATAGTTCGCATTGCTAATTCGCACTACGTAAGTTGAACATTTGAGCTGGCTAAATCGATGTCCTGCTAACGTCAAGGATCGTAAAATCTAATGACCTCGTAGAAATGCGGCCATTTAAAACAGGACTTTGCACAAGAAATTGAGTTTCTTTAAAAAATAATCAGACCACTTAAATTACAGGTTTTTCCAATGATAATATCATTGTTTAAAGTGCCGTCATTAATTCTTCGCAGAACGTATGTTCCAGTCACTAACAATCAAGAAAAAAAAATATATATATATACATACATATAGATACACCCACACATATATATACACACAGGATTTCCAGTTACAAACGTGACATTTTATTTTCACAATGTGGCAACATGACACTGTAGTAATAATTAATTCCCTCTTGCGCTCCACAGATATCTTACTTATCTAACTACCACTGTTCTGACCTAGGTATTATTGGTACAGGTTAGAATTCTGAGCAGTCCAAACATGATTATATGTTTACTTGACTTAACATACATGAAATAATACCTGGTCGTAGAGCGCAAGAGGGGACTATCTCCGTGCAGTGTTGCCACATTGCGCACATAAAATGTCGTACAACATTTTGCCACTAACGTTTTCGTCTCCAATTTAGTCCAGTACTCGCATGGTGTGCTTATTAGGTGTTTGTTTCTGGACATCCTATATATATATATATATATATATACATACATACGCACGTACGCTCGTACACACAAAAATATACGTGTAATTTCCTATGTGACACAGATGTTTCATTACAAACAAAGGCATGTTATAAAGGTGCTCACCGACAAAAAAGTACCAATACCATACATAGGTCGAATTTTGGAGGGTTTGAAAGTTACGTCCAGATATTTGTAAGGAATTTATTGAGTGTTAAAAACATGCGTGTAATTAACAAACCATTTCCGAATTTTGGGTCTTAAAATACGTCCTGTAGAGGATATGTTAACCTTAAAATAAAATAATTTGGAGTGTGCTGTAATGTGTATCGGTAATGTACGGATTACATTTTAAGACCACCTATTTTATTAAAAATTTTAATTGTTTTGATATACAATTTTCCCTGCCAAATTATTGTATATTTGTATATGAAGTTACTTGTACTACTTGTACGATTATGAAAAATCGTATAGATGCATGTTCTACAACATTCATTTCGTTAGATACTATTATTTTGATTTTCTGTACATTACCTCTTTCCACAACACGATTGACTGTATCGGAACATGGTGTATATTAATTAACTTAACTTTAATTTACTCAACGCCTCACAATTTAATTATCTTGGTTAGTCTACAACGCAAAAATTTTTAATGAAACAGGAATACATTTGAAATGTCAGTACTGAGAGAAATTTTTTTTTCCAGCTTTGTAAAATTGGAAGAAAATGCTCGGAAATATACCAGTACAGCAGTTCTGCTTATTACAAGACAGTATATCGTAAAACGTACAGCAGTGACTTGTAGTTTCACCGAACTGTTTCGGCGGTTAAATTGTTTGAAGAAATATCGCAAAATAGGAAAGTGTGCAAAAGTTAGGTATTTTTATTCGAAGACACGAGTAATAACCATTAAGGGAACATCCTAGGTAGGCTGCATTTATGTATGTGAGACAGGAGCGGCAAAAGTACCATTGACCGACATATGTTATACACTATCGCCTTTCCACGCAAGCCACTCAGCTGGCATTCAGTGCCTTACTATTATTATTTATCTTATGGAACTTACGTGGTGACCACATTATATTTATTTGTGGGCAGCATAATTCAAAGTTTAACGTTTGGTTTTGATGTTTTTTTTATATCCTGTTGTGATTTTCCCAGATAAGCAGTCTGGAAAAGCCATTTTTGTAGAGCCCGAAAATGTTGATTCTGATAATCGTACCGAATTTTTAAAACTCTAGCGACTTAGTTTGATGTGCGTGTTCTTTTCGTACAAGTAAACATAAAATGTGCGGTAAATAGAATCGGCAAAAATAACAAGAATAGGCGTGACTCGTGCAACGCAATTGAAGCGAGGTAGGGAGACACCTTAATTTGATTCGTTCTTATAGCCATCTGTTTTAAATATTTACCACGTTGATCGAGTACCTGACTGAATAATGTTTCGACAGTTAGTATATGTGTTTTTGATTGTAAAATGCAAACTACGTAAATAGCAATAATTACATTGAGATTTCTCATGGCTGCAGATTGTTGAGATAGTCCCAGCGACGCCGAGTGCAGATTCTTCTTCCTCGTCCACCGAACAGTCGATCTCGGAGACGAGCCGCGTTTTTGACGGCGTCGTACCTGGCGCCGCAATGTCTGCATTGCCGGGAGATCGAACCTCGGAGCCCTGGCCTCGTGATTGGTCCGCTGCCGCTCTGACGTCACACGAGCTGCCTGCATCTCGGGGGAGGCAACCCCCACTACACCCTCACAAGTCCGGCAGCCTACACTCTCGTGAAAAGGGGAGGGGGTGTTATTTCGTTCGAAGCCGACAGCGGGGACTTGTTTTCATCTCGTCACAGCATACCGCACTCCCCCTCCCTTCTCCATTCCACAGTCGTCACAAATATCCAGGGCCCTGGACCAAGCTCAACCCCACGCCGTTTGTGGTCCGATGTCCTCATTTCGGCTCGGGTCAGCGCTGCAGGGTGAGGCCGAAAATTATGGTACGGGCCACGGGGTTCGGTATTCTTCGCAACAATTTGGTATCTTCTTCAAATTTTGTCGGGTTCTAGCTTTGGCTAGATTTCGTTCGAGTGTTTTTCAATACAATTTGTTGCAATAAATACGATTTTTTTTTTTTTACTGATTTTAAAGTGCAGTCTCTTTGAGTGATGCAGAAGTCCAGTCCAAGAACTCAAAATTAACTAATGTAATTCGTAAAATTATGCGTTTATAATTTCATTACATATCTTTAAAAAAAAAAAATTGTAATAATTAAAAAAGTACATTTTCTTGTACATTGTTTTCCCCCTTGCCTCATTTTATGTACAACGTACATAAATTTGTTTTGTTAGAAACCATTGCGGTCTAACGCACAATTTGACATAGCTGAATACGAATTTTTTTGGTAAAATATTTTTGGGTACACTCAGTTCTGCCCTTTGCCCTTTTTTACTTCATCCCTCCCGTATATACAAACACCCACGTGCTGGGATGCCCACAAGGGTGGATCATTGCGCAAGTAGTGCATTTAGAATTATTTGGGGGATTTTTTTAAAGAATAAAATGCTTAATCATAAACGAAAAATGTTCTCATGATTGTAGAAGTGCTATCTTTGTGTTACCTACAAAGTAGGCTAGTAAAAACCAGAGCAGTTTTAATTGTTTACGAATGTTTTTTATGCAGTAAATTTGTTTTTTAGTCCTTTTGTGGGGGAGGCGGTTGCGCATTAGGTCTTTGGGGGGGTTGGGCACCCTTGCACACATACGCACTTCTTCAGTCGTAATACTGCTGTCCTAGATAGGTGACATGCTGCGCGTGAAGGAAACGTTCAATATTAACCGAAACTGCGCGCAGTGAGACATTTGTGCTAAATACAGCCAACCCGTCCCGGAGACATGTCTGTTTCGTGGAAGTTTTCTACACGTCTGATTTATAATTGGTTGACAAGTGAATCGCCGTCAACCTGACAACTGATTTACTGACAGTGGGACGTGACCTAGCTTAACGTACCGTGCACATCAAAGTAGTTTGCTTTGCGCATATGCCTGTGTCTTCGTAATTAACTGGTATGGGAATACGGTGTTTTTCAATGGAAGATATAAAGTCCTTATCTACAAAAGACTTATTTCATTTTAGTTCTATCGTATGTCATTAAGGGTGAGGCCTATAGCATATTTCATCACCGTGTTTTTATTTTTAAATTCGTACCAGATATTTTTTTTCTTATTTAAGACACAAAATGTGACTAAATTTGGCTCGTATATATTATATATATGTATATAAAATCTCGCATAGTTTTTTGGATAAGGGTTCGTTAAAGTCCAAATTTGCGTGTCACAGTTTTAAGGACGACAATAAAACCAACTCACTTACAAAACTGAAAAAATTCACAGTAAATTACAATGCAGGCTACAAGTTTACCTATGTTAAACGACAAAATAAAAGATTTTTGTGTTTTTAAAATATAATTGAAATTTTTTAATTGTTATTTGTAATTTCAGTAATTTTTATTTAAAGACAAAAAATTGGATTCCTTATTTTCATGTCCGCGAAATTGTAGCCTTTGACATCATTATCCACGGAGATTTTTTTTTTCAGTTTGGTATGTCAGTTGGAGTGTCGTCATTAAAAGAGTATAATGCAAATTTTAACTTTTAACGAGCCATTACGTGAAAACTATGATAAATAAGAAAAAAATTCTTAAGAACAAAATTTAGGCACATTTTGTGCCTAAAATAAGAAAAGAAAATATCTCGTACGGATAAAAATATAAAAACACGGTACAGAAAATTACTGTAGGCCGTGCCATTAAATTGATAAATATTAGTTAACAAGACTAAAATTGTATTTTTATGGCTTCGTCGCTCAGTCTTCTGCAGGTGAAAGAGGAGAGTACGTAATGGAATATGTAGTTCAGTCCTTTGGCTTTCGATACATGTAATAATATCGTATAGTTGCTGATATAATTTGCTTGCTATTGGACTACAACGAGCCTGGAATCTAGGGGGTCTTAAAGGGCGCCGCCTACCCCGCGTGAGAGGCTCAAAAGCGACGGAGCAGTAAGGTCGACCTCGAAGCGCGCATCAAATGCCGCGACGCCTCAACGAACCAAGCGCTGAACTAACATGCAAGGTTCCGCCGAACGGTTTTTATTATTAGACAAAGCGATCGCCATATAATTTTATTGCTGGGAAGTCTGCAACTAAGTTCAGTGCACATCGCAATCTGAGTTTCACATACATACATTTTGAAGAACGGAAGTCTGAAAAGGCCGATTTTAGCCATGTTGGAGGACTTACGAACAGTGTTATTAATAAGCGTGGCGTCTTAACAACGAGGTTCCGACCTTGTCTGAAGTTTGTTTTCTTTTCGTACGTTGGCACAATGGGCGCATGTGGAATATTTTCGTAGAAAAAACCTGTTTACGACACGCTAAAACGCATTTGAAGAGTGGGGTAGGTGGCCCCCTTAAGGCTGAAACTCGCTTACCCACTAAGCGCGAGGCACTTTATAGGCGTCTTTCTTCCTTTTGAGGATTTCTCGTAACGTAACCGCCAAGCGTTGTGCACGGCTTCAGCCGATAGACGGTTATTCGCAAACTGTTACGTAAATAATGTTCGTGTAGGAAGAGCAGTATTTGCCCATTTTTAGGTCATCCAGTAATCTTTAAACTAGTTTTCTCGTTTACCAAATATAGCGAATATGGGCATATTTACCGTCGTGTTTAGGTTTGAAAACCGTCAGTGCATAACATAATATTTAAGGAAAACGCATACCCAGTTCAGTAACTTGCGCTTAGGGGCTACGTAGGATTAGGCATGATTCGCTGATTGCGTCGCACCTAGCACTTCGCAATTCTAGGCCTCTGACTAACAAAATCGTCTACACACTCAGTCACCTTAAGAACGTACCAGAAGGGAAAAAAATCGTAATTTTGTATTTGTATGAAGCAGCGTTAGTTTTGAAGACATTACTTTGTTGTACATAATCCTCATACAAATAAAAATAAAACCTGTTCAGGAACCCATCGCAATGCGTTTTAAGCGCGTGGTAGGCGGGCCCCTTAAGGGGCAGGTGCGATAAGAGCGCCGTTGGCCGACGTATGTAATGAATTATCGCCTCTCCGCGCAAGCCACTCAGCTGGCGTGCAGTGCTTTACTATTACAATTTTACCTATGGGACTTGAAGAGTGCGTGGTAGATAAATAAACGCTGAAAAAATTAATTGATTTCTACGCTTTTTTTCTAAGCCAATACTGATAAAATACTCAATGACAATCCTAGATAATGGTATTTGCCAACCTTATGAGTAAATATTTATCCAGAATTACTAATTCATTACGCGTGATCTCTTACGCCGCAGTTAAATGCATGAGGTTCCGGCGTCAGAGATTGTGCCTCAGAAGTTCGTAACACTGGAAACTATTTTGTTTAAAAGGTTGGCTAAAACTAATGTATAGGACTGCTATTGTTTAATGTTCGCAAATTGACTTCAATAAACCTACAGTTATAGATTTATGCTTTTAGCGTTGAATTGTGTACCACGCCCTCTTAAGCTGTTACCACATTATTTTATTTGTGGGCAGCATAGTTCAAAGTCTGACGCTTGTTTCTATAGTTATGTTTTTCGAAGCAGTGCTGAGAATTACATCTGCGAATACAGACGTGTTTATTGATGAGATTTTCAAATGTTTGTTCAATGGAAGTTTGCAATAAGAATGTATTTGTTGTTTGTATTTATTGATGTATTCCGTTCCGAATGGTCCATACTATAACTTCTTTACGTATGTCCATCTTCTCTCTTGAAACATCCAGTACATGCAAGCGTGGTAATATGTTTACAAATCTTTCACTATTTCCATATACAAATCACATACGAACAAATTGATACGCAGTACTGTAATATTGGAACGTCTCGCTATATTGACCAATGTTCTAATTTTTTTTCAAAATTTTTATTCTCACACGTGTTTGTTTCTGTTGAGAAAAAGCAGAACTCGGGAAAGCCGATAAGCATTAAGTGTTTTTTAGAGGCAAAACTGGGCCGCCTGTAGGGAATGTCGACCTAAAAAAAAGCAATTTCCAGGTCAAGGAGAAGCGAGGGGAAAGTTGAGAAATCCAAACAAATATCGTTCTGTATGTGAGCGCGACCGTGGCTTACCATTTCAGTATCAGGACTGCATTTATAAAGGAACTAGAAATAATAAAAACTCCTGTGCTCAGCTTAAACATACTAATGTTATTGAGCTTGGAAATGTAAGTCATGATAATTTTGAACTTTCAGGAGTTATTCATACAGAAAGTCTTCAAATATGAGTGCTTTTGTATAATTATTTTTATTGAAACTTCGCCAATTTCGACGGCTCAAAAATCTGTAATTCTTTATATACGTCAAATAAGCCACAAGTTTTCTTACTCTTAGTGATGATGATTTATCGCGTGAAAATTTGGCTGTTTGCTGGGATTCAACGCACGTTCAGCTTATAAAAGTACACTGACTTTCGCTTGTGCGTAGACCTGTTGCCCTATTTGAATAAGCCAATAAGAATCCCGCTATTGAAATATTTGACGTCTATTATTAGTCTGCAGACAACTACGTTGTGTCAGACGTAAAACAACCAATCATACATGTCACAAAAGACCACGGTGCTTTCAAGGGTATTTTAGTGCAAATAAGTTTCGCTCCACAAAATGTAATTGCAAAAAATTTAGTGTGTTTGATTTAGTTGAGAAAATAAATAGTAAGTCAAATGTGGTAGCGTAGAATAGTTTTTTTTATGTTGACGTTTAAATGTTATGTATGTTACAGAATACCGTTAAAGTTATTGGTCACAACCTGGTCTGCTGTACATTAACTTTCTTTGAAAGGTTTTTACTAGTTCTGGTTTACCGCTTATTACTGAGCAATCCGTGTCTCGGCCAGCGGTATTTCGAATTTTTTTAGACGGTCAAAGTTGAAACAGAAACTTCAACAAAACATACGTATGTTGTGAGTACATCGTAACAGTTTCAAAAGATAAGCCCAAAACTTTAATAAGGCTTCTTTAAAATTAAATTGTAGGATTGAAACGTTATTTTGTGGATTTGGTATTGTTGTTTTGCAATATTCTGTTTCAACTACTAACTACCTAATTTGTTTACCGAATGGTCCCCCGACGCATTTAAGGTAAATAATAATTCTAATGTTTAGTGTTTACTATTTAAGGGAGGCTTGTTTGCAATTTTAATTTAAGTGATATTTATTGCTTTCTAAACTTCTAAAGTTGTAGTAAATGTCAAATAAATACTATCTAGTTTCATGCAGTTTAAACGGTATTTAAATATTTAACTTAAATCACTATTTGGTATAACAATACTTTCTAAGCACGTGGTTGCAAGTAACGACAATACTGAATTATAGACACTAAGCGCATGTGCGCAGATCAGATCCAGGTTACCATATCGTTGCAGGACATCGCATTTACAAATCTGAACCCTGATGCTACTTTTCATGCTACTCTGTTAATATGTTTTTTTCCATTCTGATACAGCATACGTAAATAAAATGTAATAGCATATCAAATATTGCATCATGCCTATGACGTTATCAAACCAATTTGGAAAAACGCTTGTAACTTTTGAACAACTAAGCAATTTTTCATTTAAAAAAAACACTAACAACCATGCCAATGAAACGAGCTTACTTACCACTAGCAGAGTAACAACGTATAACCTAGTTAATTTTGGATAATACAAATGTGAGAGAAACATAATCTGACCCGCGAATCTATTGCAACCTGCAAGTTTGTCTTGGCTATTCGTCTAATTATAATGCTCTGTATAATTACTATCAATATCACTTTCTGTTCACAGTAATCATATTGTATACAACAACAGGGTGCAAAGCGTTGTTTTACACGATGGTGCGTACGACGCACCGTAATAATAGTTTTATCACCTATTTCGGTTTACTACGTCATATACCATATTCTGTTCCTTTCAACGCAAGTGTTTTTCATAATATCCAAAAAATTATGCTTTTAGGACATCGCCAAAGTCACGCGTTCCTATGTAAGCTTTTTTAGTAACGTTTTATTATTTTAAATTCTGAAAAGGAGCAGATATCACAAATTCGTAAAATTGAAATGTTGGAAATAATTTTTACTATGAAGACTAATTTTTCAAAACATATGTTTACATAATTTTGGCTAATTATCGAGTTAATAACATTTTATTGAAGTAAATAATTAGCCAAAATTATAAACACTTATGTATTGAAAAATAATTAGGCTACATAGTACAAACAATTTTAAAAGTTAATATGCAACGGTTTTCCTATATCTGCTCCCGTTCAGAATTAAAATTAATAAAACGTACTATAAAAGCATCAATGGGAACGCGTGACCTTGGCGAAGTCCTAAAAGCATACTTTGTGGGATATTATGAAAAACACTTGAGTTGAGAGGAACAGAATGCGGTATATGACGTAGTAAACCGAAATAGGTGTTAACTAATGTTACGGTGCGTCGTACGCACCATAATGTAAAAACAGCGTTTTGCACCCTGTTGTTGAATGCAATATGATTACTGTGACCAGAAAGTGATATCGATAGTAATTATACAGAGCATTATAATTAGACGAAAAGCCACTACTGCTCCAATTCTCTAGGACTCCCCGTTTTCATACTAAACGCACCCAAAGAATACGGTCGTAGCTACAGTTGCCTGGTGGGTAGGCACCACGTCCTTCGCCCGAAGTTAAACTGTAATAGGGCGTCGCGCGTAGCATAATTGAACCATATTATGCATAAAGGAACCAAGCACGATATTTTATTATTCTGAAATTAGTAGCTAATACATTAATTTAAAGCTCAAATACATTAATAACTTATATGTCCTTGTACGGAATCATGTTCTGCAATTTTGTCATGCATGTAGTTGTAATTAAATGCAGGTGTTTATCATTGAACCTACATTTTCTCAGTTGCATCACAATGGCGCTTGGTTCTTTTATGCATAAAATGGTTCAATTACCTGCACAAACAAACAGGCAGGACGTATTGTTTCATAGAAGTACTTGAACATCAATACTTCAGTCTAGTTTCTCTTATAAAGAAAATATTAATTTCCAGTCAGACGTCATTAGTAGAGACCAGAAAAATTCTCGTTTTCTTTCGGGCTCAAGGTAGATTTCCAGCAAATGTAAGTTGGTTTCACATTTGCAAGTGGCCCTTGTCTTATTTGACACTTCTTGGAAGTGAGAGAATGTAACTAAAGGCAAGCCCATGTCAATGATTCAGCAGGCCGCCTATGAGCAGTTGTTGTCTTCAGTACGTGTATATATATATATATATATATATATATATATATATATATATATATATATATATATATATATACACACACACACACACACACTCATTGAGGTTAGCCTATGCTACATGTCAGTGAACCCGCGAAAGTTTCCAGTCTCTAGTGATAAATAAAGGAATAATTCGTGGAGGTATCACGTGTTATCCGCTTCTATGATTAGAAGTGAATTGATATACGACTGTGGCCAGTGCATTTATAGGCAGAGACTGGAAAAATTCGTAGGTTCACCGACCTGTAGGTTATCCGCGTGTACTCGAGCATACAACCGCTGTTCATTGGCTGCTCGCTGACGCAGTCATGCCACACGACTGGGCTTGCATTAAGTTGTTTCTTCACTATTGGCTCGCCGCTCTCCAGGTGGTTACAAATAAGTCGAGGACCAATGTCGAAAGTGACTCAAAACTTAGATATGTTTGGAATCTAACTTGTGCATGAAAGAAATCATTAGAACCGATAGTATTGCAACTTGTGTATACTGCAGTTATGCGAGTTTCCAATGTCTTTAGAGTGTTTCTTTAAAAAAATAAACAGTTCAGTGAGGGCCATAAACAATACAAATACGTTGTGGAGTTTATTTCATGCAGTGTTTATCGATTTATCATCAGGGCCATGAACTTATCACTAAAAGATTTTTGCCCCAAATTTTTTCAGTGCCTTATGTGCAGATCTGCAGTTCTATATTATGGTCAGTGATTGGAGATTATAACTCTGACGTGTCCGAGTGTTCTACCCGTAAATTACAGACGAGTGGTGTTGTAGTAGCCTTAATTTGATTGGTGCGGTCAAATGAGAGACACCACTTCGCACAGAGACACGCTGCCAATAACCATGAAGCATAGCAGCATATGTGAAGATAAAGGCATTGAAACAAACTGGGGCAAAATTATTTTCACGAAAAGTGCATGGCCTTAATCATATTTGAAAGAACTGTGCAATGGGAGTGCATGACTAGATTTATTTGCTTGGCCATACTCCATTAAGAAATAAATGACTGTCAAAAGAAAACTAAAAAAAACTAAAAAAACTTTTAAAAAATTGTTTTCTTTTTGACAGACATTTATTCCGCAATGGAGTGTGTCCAAGCAAATAAATCCAGTCATCATTATACCGAATGTAGAAAAATCAGTTGTACCAAGAAATGGTTGGGAGTGTCATCTTTTCAGGGTTTGCAGTATTTTTAACGGACTTATACATTACGTCCCACGTATAGTGATTGTAACCGAAGCTGATATATAAGATAGCTAAGTGAATGTAGCAGTGAACAATAATCTAGGTGTTAGTTTCGTGGCAGCTCCATCCATCGCCTCTATGACGTGTCTTGTTCCTCATATTGCATCAAAAGAAACATATATTCATCATCATTTGAACTCCTCGTATACCAAGTAGACATAACTATTGAAGTTGTTCGAGAAACAATAATAATTTTCTCAATTTTTGTATGTAAGTTTAACAGTAAAAAAACAGCGTATCATTGAAATAAAAAAAAATACAAAAGGAAACATTTTAATTCCATAAAGTTATTCTCATCCTAACAGAAAACAAATATAAATTAATAATCGTACAATTAATACTTTAGCGTACTACTCAAAATATGTTTTCCCATATCAAAATGACATGGATATATTTCCACGGCTAAGATTTACCGCAGATGAACTAAATATCAAAAGACGTTGCAGTGACTTTAAGAAAATACATCTCCTGAAATTTAACATTGTCGCAAAATAACTTTATTAATGCTACTCAAAACTAAATATCATATTAAAATCACTTAATTTCTTGAAAAAATATTATGTACTTTATTTTAAATATGTTTAGATTGTTTTATTAAGTTACTGTTGATGCTATGACACGAAACAATACACGATTATAAATAATAATCTATGCAACCCTAAGGGTGCCGCTGTAGCTGTTTATGTAATGCCGTATCACCTCTACGTGCAAACCGCTCAACTAGCCATCGTGGATATACTTTTTTTCTAGGACCTGACCGGTCACCATATTATTATATTTGTGGGGAGTACGGATTTCTAGTTCAACGACTATTTTTAACAGAGTGCCTTACGAAATTCAAATGCGAGATTCAATGGGCGTCTCAAATTTTTTCTGCACATAAATACATGTCACTACGGTTAATCTCCGGTTTCTTTTTGGGATGTCATAACACACAAATGACAATTTATATAACGTACATAAATGTCAGAGCTAATTAAAACAATTTGAACAGCAAGGATTTTGTGTGCGTACAAAATAATTAAATTTTACGGTCTTGTGTTATTTTTACTGTAAACGAGGGGGTCAAGAACAGAAAAGAAGAAAAATATACTCGAAAAGAAAGGCCAGATTATGCAAAAAAAGGGGGAAGGTTATTGAAACAATGTGTAAAACATAAAAAGAACGCCAACGGCACGCGGTGTTCCCAAGCGGTCACCCATCCAAGTACTAACCGCGCCCAACGCTGCTTAACTTCGGTGATCAGACGAGAACCGGTGCTTTCAGCGTGGTATGGCCGTTGGCGACTATACATGCTGTTATAACTAGAATCGTTCTGCATCAGTTCATATCCTGTATAGTTAAATATAGTTTTACACACAACATAAATTTAAGGAAAGTAATACAGTAGGCCAACTTATTATTCCCACTTTTTATTTAATCCAAATTAATGTTACCCTAGCTGCGCCAAGGAAAAATTAACAGTAGTATTAGAAGAGAGTTGATTAGGCTACTTCCAGCAGTAACATGGAATGTACAGTAAGTTTAAATATTATGCTTGTCACTTGAATTTATGTGTGTGTTACTTTTCTTTTTGCAAGGCTGTATATGACTGATCACTACGACACAGACAAAGGACAATGACAAAAATTAAATAAACTATGTTTAAAGAACTGAATACTCTTAACCTTATCTTCTTCTGATTGTACAATGTACATATATCCCACGGTGATGTGTGTTTGGTAAAATACTTAAATTAAAATCAAACCGTAATTTCCACAACTACAACAGTAAAGGCCAGAATAATTTACATAATATATCACAAAAAATAGCTAGATAGTAGACTACCCCCATTATAAAGGGATTCCGTTAGTAAATAAGTTTCCAAATAATATTAAAGGTGTAGAAAACGTAGATTATTTTAAAAAAAAATAATTTAAATGCTTTCTATGAAAAAAAAATGTTTTTATACCGTGAATGAGTATTCCAAGCTGGCCACTGTTTACAAACTTTACTTGAAATTATCTCAAAGTATTGTAATAAATTATGAATACTAAAATATTTGTCACTATGTAGCTGTCGGTTTGGTAAATATAACATTTAAATTTTAATAAGAAATTACTGAAATTTTACATGAATAGGTCGTACAAAATGTCCTAATCAATGTTACCAGATCCATTAAAAAAAAAAATAAAACGTACTTAGGTAGAGAAAATATTTCATATTAATTTCCTTTTAACAGTTAATTTTAATGACAAAGTCTGAAAGCATCATTCAATTGGAGTACTGTAATATAAAGGGATTTAATATATATATATATATTATATATATATATATATATATATATATATATATATATATATATATATATATATATATATATAAATGAATCCCTATTTCCCTTGGTCACGTCATCACGCGTGAACGGCTGGACCGATTTCACTATTTTTTTTGTTGTATTTGTTATTGTCAGGGAAAAGTTCTTATTTAAAAAAAAAATTAAAAAATTGCGCGGAAAATTAGAAAATTTAAGAATGCTTATGTAAGAATACTTAACAACCATATAATATTACTTCTAATTTAATCTTAGCGCTTTGGACAATATAAACATTTGACAAAGATAATGTAAAAAACCTGAATATCGTTTAAAACAAATGCTTTGATCGGAGTTATTTTATTGATAAAAAATAAATAAAGAAAACCTATATCACGGTTAGTTCAGAGCCATTACGCCTTGAGAAGGCTATGATTTCGTCAAATGCTAAACAAATACGAACATTGTCCATAATTTTGTCTACGTGCTTCCTGTCTTAACGATGACTATTGAAATCGAATTGTTATAATTAATAAAAAAAGTGTGTTTATTATTCTAATGCTTTATGATATACAATATTCTTAGTATATAAATAGTTTTGTTGGTATTCCGACACGGAAACAGGCGACATATAACTGGCCATGTGAAATCATAGATTTTCAAGAAAACAAACAAAAAAGAAAACAAACACTTAGCGACTGCCCTTAGGATTTATTTATTTACATTAATTATAACAATTCATCCTTAAGACAGGACAACGTCTGTCGGGTCAGCTAGTGTACAATATTTTACATAATACTTAAAAGTTATTTTCATGCAGTGTTGTATGTATCTTAGTCTGAAAAGTTGTCGCTACTCATACTCATTAATTTCTAAATATTATTACTCGGTAACTTTTAGACAAACTAATAAGTATTGCAATAATATTAACAACTTTTTAACAACGGTTTTTCGTAGTATGTTAAGTTTTCAAAACACTAAAATCTAAATATAGTTTTGCAAGTAGCAGAAAAAAAAACACAGTTTTATCATGTCTGTAATATTTTGAAACTTAGTACCTTAACAGTTGAAATGTTTAGCAGTTTATAAAATAAATTTATTTAAAAAGAAATGAATACTCAGGAAATGTGTACGTTGAAAAATATATTAAAAAATAGTTCATACACACTAATTAACTATGTTCTATTTTTAAATTAGTTTTTACAAATTGCGCCCAAATTAATTTTTATCCACAAGCAAAGTTGAGTTTATAGGCGTTATTTTAAAAATATTTGTACTAGATGAATATGTTTCAAAATTACACAAATCAGAGCTAAACTAAACCTAGATTTGTCAAACGTAAATATTCTGATCATTGAAACTTAATTTAACTAAACATAACTATACCGAGTCTAACTAAATTAGACTGAACATAAGTATACCAAACCTACTTACATCAAACTTAAGTGTATCTACTAAACATAATTCTGAAGTGTTTGGCTAAAATGGTAAAAGCAAAAAAAAAATTTTTTTTTTAATTTACAAAGAAAGTTTGAAGACATACTGTGAATAATGGAACATCCAAACATCCAAATTAAGTTATTTACCTTCTCATAACCATTAGACTTATAATCTTTCACCCAGATCTAGAAAATAACGTAGAATGTGCTCCCATACTTAACACGATTTTCTCGTCTTTCGAGTTACACCGCTTTACCCGAACACAACAGAATTATGCTTGACAAAATAATACTAAACATAAATATATTAAACTTACACTACAATCTGTTTTATT
This sequence comes from Medauroidea extradentata, assembly GCA_003012365.1. Classification (NCBI taxonomy): domain Eukaryota; kingdom Metazoa; phylum Arthropoda; class Insecta; order Phasmatodea; family Phasmatidae; genus Medauroidea; species Medauroidea extradentata. Next base: position 24,733 of record PNEQ01018956.1, read on the forward strand.
ACTTTAAAAAATCAGCACTTCGTTGACATTTAATTCTGAAACAAATAAAGAGTATTACGTCTAAAACTTCACCGTTATCTTATCATGACTCAGCGATTGAAGCCTCTGTGCACGACTGGTTATCAGTAGATTTCAGACCACATGGCAGCTAATATGCGTGAGAAGTTTGAAACAGAGAAGAAAAATTAAAATTTCAAAATTTGTAATTAATTTTTTTTTATAAAAGGAGATCAAACAAATACTAAAAACGTTATTCGACAAGAAATTACAAATAAAACTTTTAACTTACTATTAAATGCTGAGTTAAAGTGCCTGCAAGTATTTAAATAGTAACTATATTAATACGACAAATAAGTACGTAGAATTATATTTCTACAAACTTGTGAACAATCTACAGTGTTTGTTCCACCACAAAAAAAATTCCTATGAAGCAACATCTCAGTAGCAAATGTTTGTTCGGAGTCTAAATCTGCCAAACGCAGTATTTAAAATTCTTGGATTTTTTTCTGTGATCTTGTAATCTAGTAGATTATTAGATTGTATATCTCAGGGTGTTCCAAAAAAAGTAATGTTTGATAGATTGTGTACTTCAATTTCTTTCAGTGCTCGTTTTGTATTTAGTTTTTACCCAGATTCATTGTTTATCGAAAACTAAACACTGTACTACAGCACACAATTTTATGAGGCATCGGTATGTTAATCCTTTCAGACACACGTTTATACCGCGTTACATGTGTTGCAAACTGAATTATGTTTTAACTGTGCGGTACTCATGTTGACGCACTGCAGGATTTCGTAAGCAGTTGGATTTGTTGAGCTGGTTTCAAGTCTGCGACTCGCCTGAACATGAGTGCAAATTGTGAACTTTTTTTTTTTACTGTACGCGACTACGCAGTTAAGTTAAATACATGCCTTTAACGTAGTTCCGTTTATATCATGTATTCACATTTTGTGATGCGGCATCCGGGAAAATGTCGTCTTTGACTATGTTGGAGGCCTTAGGAATAGAGTTGATAGCGCGCGTGCCGGGTTAAAGTAACCGTCCCATAATCGTCTGGAATATACCTACGCAATTCGTGTAGGTAAAATCAAAGGATTCCGAAATTCCCCTCCTACGACGGATAACTTATGCAACGTAAAATAAATGTTTCAATGAGATAACAACCGTCGGACATGTCTCCGACATGGAAATATGAAACTTTGTCGAAAATCGTTTGCGGATACAGCACTGGCACACATCTTTGACATCCTTACTAGAAACCTACCTGAAAGAAAATTATTGTTGTATGTACCGTAGTTATGTTACAATAGGGACGACAATCCAGCTTTGTGGTCAGTACTATGTAGAGTGTTCTTGCAACCATCTATAGAAGTAATAACAATATATTCTGTGGAGAGAAAGATGCTCATTGCTCTTTCTACAGAACAAATCGTTGTAAGAAGAAGCCAGATAGTACCGACAACCAAACAGGAATTTTGTCCCTATTTTAACAGAACTATGGTACAATACATACAACAATACTTTCAGTGCTGACGTGCAATACATTTCTGAACAGTCGGCGAAAGTTATCACCTTGGATTTATCTGTTTCTTCTCTATAACTTCTGTTCCAGTCAATGTATCAACATTTTTGTCACAACGAGGCATAGATACAAACTTAATCGATTTTCTGTAATTGCTGGAACCATAATATATTCATTATTTTGCAACGGGAAACAGCTGAAAAGGAAAAATTGCTTTACTTTACTTACGGGAGCGACTACAGAGGCCGCAACATTAACAGAAACAATGCCATGTGGATTCCAAAAAGTGAATGAAACAATAAACTGTGCCTTGCCAGCGTGAAAAAAGTAAAACAATGTGTCTATTCCCTGATTTATAAGAAAAACCGTAAAACCGATCTGACAGGAATAAATCCCCCTTAATAACATGCCGTACATGTTTTGGGATGTTTAATTGGTTTCCTTATATTGTTGACATAAAACTGACCTAAAGTTGAGTATTTTAAATTTCTTATCAAAGCAAAACAGCCCTGCCTGCCTTTCTTTCTGCCGTTTAGAAGAAGAATCATCGATCAAATGAATTAACTATCAATAAACAATTTTTAAAGGGAACAATTCCAAACAAAAATATTTCTGCGTAAAATTTTTTGTGAACATTTTGATTGAAAGAAATAAAAAATATCCACTATTTAGTATTTTTCAAACAAATTTTTTTTAAATTTACTGTTAGGCTACACGATAAGTATTTAAGAGAATTTATAATTTTAATTTGGCAGGCTTTTTCAAAAAAAAAAATGTCATGACTAATATGTTTTCTTTTGAATCAGTTATCTTCGAACTGCATTAACTGCGAAGTAGATAATCACTTGGGAACCATAAAAACTCGCAGATTTTTAAAGTACAAACAGCAATCCAAATTTATTCACATTTAAATCCCCTACACACGCGGGCAACTTTCTTGTACGCGCAGGTGTGCACTTCTTGTTAAAACCGGCTTGCGCAGTGTGACTGACCGACATGCACGTGCAAGTAGCGAGCTAGCTTGAATCGTTCAGAGACGGTTCTATTTTTCATACATCTTCTTGTGCAAGTTGTTTGGTTATGTTTGTACTTGTCACGTTTACATTATTCTGATATTGTTTATTTTCGAGTCGGATGCAAACTAACCGTGTATAGTCACAACCCCAAATAAATGCCTCCTGGTGTCCGAATTTTTTGGCATATATGCACATCCAAGCAAGCATACTAGTGTAGGTCATTCGGAATAAAGTGAGCACTAAATATTTAACCTTTGAAAAAAATCACTAGCCGTTACTTCATATAATTTAACATTAACAACAGCTACCTTACAAGTTGTACGGTTGGCAGCGCATTATCGAATATAGTTCCGTGTATTTTCTTATTTAAATGCAATAATACTGAAATAAAATCAAATGAATTCGACATAACTGTGTTATGTATATATAATAAACTTTTTTTTATCGGACTGTATAGGTTCCTAACGACTGCATAATTTATTCTAAACGCGTAATGTTCAAGTGACGTGTCCAGAGAGGTTATAAATTTCACGTCGTTAGCCGTTAAGCGCGGAAAGATACAAATTGGCTGAAAATAGAACTTTATCAGGGTTATTTTGAGTGTTCATTTTATCCCAAACCGCCTATACCACTGTGAGTACAACACGTTCTTGGAGCTTGTGTATAGTCTGTTCGCTATAAACTGAACACCCAGCAGAACTTGTAGTTATTTAAAAATATGTTTTATTGGGCCAATATATGTTAACTATTGAGTGTGTTGAAACGTTTACACTGGTTTTTAGTTTCATTGAAGTTTTTATACTAAATATAGTAAAGATGGCTGGAAAATGTGTGAAAGAAAACGTCATGCAGTGCTCACTTTATTGTGAACGGCCTATACAATATGCGGTACACTTTCTTGTTCACCTTTTGCTGAACACCTTAGTGCACACGAAAGTAGCCCATTGCTATTCTTAAGATTGGATCTCAGTTCGCACAGACACATCATGAAATACTTAAGCCAATATCTGAACGACAGAGTCCAGTCCTACATTATTAAAAAAAATTCCTAAACAGTAATGGAAGTTGTATAATCATATACTGTAGAAGCCGTTTAAAAATAGACATGGTAAATTTGTTTTCCATACATCAATAGTAGCAATCGTGTGCATTTTAAGGAAACTGTCAAATATACAAAGATTTGGCCAGACTTTCATTGTTAGAGCGCAAACATTTGACCTACTTGCAATCTACGCACGGTTTCTCATATATATTTGTGTTTGTGTGTGTAATGGATATTGGTATACATGTATGTGCGTATACGTACGTATGTATGAGATCGATAAACTCCGTCGTCATTTGACAGATCGCCATGAAACTTGCTACATGGAGAAGGTTTTTGTACTTCCTTATTTACTCTTACTCGCCAATTCGCAACAAAATTGCGTTACAACACATCAACTTCTGTGTCGTTCAACCGGCGGTGTGGCAGTACTCCTAAAATCGTTTATCCTAAAAATTGTTTAAATCTGTCACGTGACTTAACAGTAATTTTCCAAACGTCGGTAAACCGAAAGTCAGTAAACAGTGGACGTAAAGTCTTTCTCCTAAAATTAACTTCACTGGATGGCGTTGCAGCGCATCAACTTCTATACATAGCTTCCCCTAATGACATGTATGGTTTATAGGATTGGCTTGCGGAGGTGTTTGATGCTAGGGAGGGGGGGACGACGGCATTCGACCAACATGGATTTTTATGTATACACTGGCAAGACAACGTCTGGCGTGTTAGTAGTTAGATTTAGTTCCTTCTGGCCCAGCGGGTTGCGGGTGTGGATTGGTGGATTCGCGCCGCCATCTTGTTTCCGGCCGCCATCTTGTTTCCGGCCGCCATCTTGTTTCCGGCGGCCATCTTGTTTCCGGTCGCCATCTTGGATTACATCACTTTCAAAATTTTCCACAATTTCCCAAAATTTAAAAAATTTCCAAAAATTAAAAAAAAATCTAAAAAAAAATTTACATCCATCCACCATCTTGGAATAATACCCCCCCCTTTTCCCCCATTCCCCGCCGCCAAAAATAATGTATTATTATATTTAGTTCTAGGAATAGCCACCAGGGGTTTGAGCCGCCATTTTTTTCTCACTTGATTCTACTCCACCCGTATACATATACGTTTAAGGGCGATGTGTAATGTACCATAGGCGGGACTCTCACCTCTATCACCAATATTATTATTATGCTTACCTCCAGGCATCTAGATTGGCAAGTCTTGACAAGTATTATATATTAACAAAGTAATTTAATTTCAGTATTAAAAACCTTTTATAGTAATGTAATTGTGTTCTATGTAATCACTGATTAAGTGTACAAGGACTGTTGCATCTGATGCTCTTTAAGAAAAGTTATGACAGGCATTCAGTTCACACAATTTTAAGGTTCAAAAAAAATTTATTATTTAAAATATACAGTGAAATAATAATACTTCGTGAAGGCTCTGGATTTCGGCTCGCAAGTCTACGCTGCTATATATGCCTTCATTCTGGGAAGCTTCTGTACTGGAAGAGTCGGCACATCTCTCATCCTGTTGTTGCCCTCACCTTTTACCCGGGCTTGGGACCGGCAACACTACTGTTCTAAAGTAGTGCAGGCAGGTTTACAACGCTGAAACTCACAAACCATTATTTACAGAGCACAAACACAAAACAGAAATA
>PNEQ01018957.1:0-35225 GCA_003012365.1 Medauroidea extradentata
ATTGACATTACACTCATGGGGATTTGCACCAACTTTAACAATTTTTTTCTCAGAAACTACTTGGCCCAGGGAGGAAAAATTTGGTACAGTTTCATAACATGATGGTATTAGCAAGTACAAAAAGTTTCATTAAAATCTGAGACGGTGGGTGTCATTTTGAATCTTTACTGGTCTATTTGACGTGGAATGACCCTTTACTGATTACTGGTGAACCTCACATTGGTATACATACGTGTACTATTCTTTGAATGATGTTCGTAAGCAAGGGTCACTTATGTGCGTTGAGCAGTTTTTTAATAATCTTGTAATGGCTGTTGTTACGTACATCACTCTGCGGCCTGCACCCTGAGTAAATAACCACCACAATGACATGCACACGTATGCAGGGTCACACAGGCTTACTCTTTTCTTTAAGCCTACTTTCCCTTGTCCGTTTGTGAGTTTCTCAGTTTCACCCCCACATTAAAAAAAAAATTCCTAACATATGCAGTAAATGTAATCAAACTCAGTACAAATACAGTACCTAATAGCCTAAGATGATTTGACATTTATGTTTTTGTTTATATTAACATAATAGTTGTAATTTGAAATGTTTTTTTACACGAGATATCTAAAAACTCATTTTTTGACACACACGTTTACTGAATTTTATCAAACTCTGTACACATACAGTAATTAATACCTAGACAACTTTTATATATTTTATTCATGCCATATTTATATTCATACAATGTTGGCCATTAGGAAATTATTTGATCACACGAGGTATAGAAGATAATATTAGTCTGAACTTCTTCAAACATATATAGTACATATGTAAGAGGGGTGGGGGACTTCGGACACGTGGGATGAATTTGCGAACTTTTATTATTTTTGTTTTCCATAATTGTCAATTGTGAGTAAGAATTCATTAAATGCTATGTGTATATTTATTATTCAATATTTATCGCGAGAAATGTCTTTATTTACAGCTACCAAAAATATTAAAAACTATTTTGTGAAACGTCCCAAAATCACCCCTGCTAACGGTAGTAAAGTGACATGACTTTTTTGTATTTGTTAATGTATTGTTTATATTACCAAAACGGTGGCCATTTGAATATGTTTTCTTGACCACGTGAGATATCTACACTAACCATGCAACTGAAGTTCATCAAACTCTATTCAGATGTAGTACTTCGAACAGCAACTCGACTCGATATTAACATATTATTTTGTATATCATATTCAATTTTAAACACAGGATGATTCAGGATGGATTGTATTAGTATCACATGAAGAAGTTTACGAAAAAGTAAATTGGAAATGTGTTTTTAATGTCTCCGTGAAAAAAAAAAAAATACTGTTAAAAATTGACTTAACAATTTATATTCTTTTCAAATAAGTAAAAACTACTTGATCTTTAATTGTTTTGACACTATTCAGAGTGTTATTTTGCTATATATTTTAAGAATTACATTTTGTGGATATTTTAAGGTTAGCATTACTACCACTACAATTCACTTCACAGAAAATTTTGAAAACATATTTGACATAATATTTCAGAAGCTACCACCACATTAAATAAAAACACTGCCCAGCATAACTAAGAAGGAAATAGTGTATTTGACAATTCAGTGTTTACAATCAGGGACTGGAAGTAACACGTTAAAAGTAATGGTGTTACTTTTAACAGTAATGAACATGGTAACGCAGTTACATTTTAGTTTCAGTAACTTTAATTGTAACTGAATTACATTTGTCCTCGTTAAGTAACTTAAAATGTCGTTACTTTTATTAAAAAAGAATTATTCAACTTGGGGATGGTTTTAATTCTCGGTAAACGAAAACTTTGCACAACGGACCTGTGATTTACAGTTATCCGCTACGAGAAACCAGGTTTTTTTATGTTGGCTATCCTGCAAAGCGTTTTTTCGACAATTTACTTCCGTTACAGTTTGTTCTATGGCGACTGTTATTGTGAGTCGTGATCTCCATGTATTTTGTTTGTTAAATACATTAATTTAATATATTCGTCTAATTTAATGATGATCTTGATTGTAAATAAAAATTGTATGATTTGTAAAACAATTATTACCTATGTGTATAATTTTATATTTGTATTGGGCTTACTAATCTCTATATATAAAAATGAAAGCTGACTGATTGACTGACATATCAAACTGCAGCCCAAACCACTGGACCTAGAATCGTGAAATTTTTTGTGGGGGTTTCCCTTCAGGTCGTAGGCGAGCACTAAGAAGGGATTTTTCGAAATTCAACCTCTAAGGGGGTGAAAAGGGGTGAAATGTGTTCCCGAAGAAACGTCGATAGAGCTCGAACCCGATGGCCAATCATCGTGATTTTTACTTTAATAGGACACACGTAAAAATGCATATTAGCCAATTTAAGGATTTTTCGAAGTTCAACTATTAAGGGGCTGAAAAGACCTTAAATGTGTTTCCAATCAACTATCGATATCTATCAAACCCTTCGGGATAGAGAGTTGATATTCACTTCAAAATATTGCTTACGTAAATACCCAAAAAGTAGTTTTAGTTTTTTTTTAAATTTGACCCCCAGGCAGTAAAAAGGGGCAAAATGTGTTTTTAATGAATCGTCTATATCTTTGAAACACGATTGGCTATCGTCGTGATTTTAACTTTGATTTGTTACTTTTACAAATATCTATGACAGGAATCAAAGATGTTTCGAAATTCTTTATTTAAAGGGGTGAAAATACGTGAAATGTGTTTTCGATTATCCTTCCATATCTATCGAATCAATCGAGATATCGAAGTGCTCTTTGCTTTAAATTGGTGCTTTAGTAAATATCCAAAATACCGTTTAAAATATATTTTCTGAATTCGGCCCTAAACTGGTTAAAAAAGGGGTAATATGAGTTATCGACTCACATTCAATATATATCGATCCCATAGTTTTTTATATAGCGACGTGATTTTTGTTTAGGATTGATGCTTACTCACATACCTAAAAAGTAATTTCAGGAATTTTCGAAATTCGCCACCTAAGGACGTAAAAAGGGGTGAAAAGTGGTGAAAAGCGTTTTCAATTAATCGTCGATATATATCGAACCCAGCAGGCTAATGTTGTGTTTTTTACGTCCACGAGATACTGATTAAGTATTCTAAAACGTGATTCAAGGGTTTTTCGAAATTCACTCTCTTAAGTGTTGAAAAGACCTTGAACGTGTTTTAGATAAATCCTCGATATCTATCGAACCCGTCAAGATATACAATTAATTTTTGCTTCAGAATGATGATTACAGAAATTATCGCAAAACGGTTTTCAGATTTTTGAAATTTGATTTCTCAATACTGTGCAGGGGTGATATGTGTTTTTTTAAGTGAATGATCGATTTTGATTCGACTGAACGGGCTAGCGATGTGATTTACACTTCAGTTGGATACTTATACAAATGTCTAAGATGTAAATTTAAAATATTTCGAAATTCGACACCCAAAAGGTTGAAAAAGCACAAAATTTGTTTTCCATCAACCTACGATATCTATCTAACCAGTAGCATTATTGAGGTGTTGTTCGCGTCAGAGTGATGCTTACGTAAATATTTTAAAAAAATATGTACGTAATTTTTTTCTTTATAAGAAACATGATTATTAAGAATAAAACTTAGTTGGTCAATAATCAAGGCAGGCGATCCGAAAAGCAGGAACGAGAAGCGAGAAACAACTTATACAGGAGTTTCACCACAGTAACCTATCGAGACGTGGTGTTGTACAACCTCTATGAGCCCAGGACACAGATATATATATATATTTTTTTTTAATAAATTTTATTTTCATGAATTATTTCGACGTTACGTGACGCAGTTGTTTGTCACTCAGGTCAAAATTCCGGGAGGTTCTGGGCTCGAATTCCGTTAAAAGCTGCGTGCAAACGTTCAATTCTGACACACAAAAACTACAAGGCAGATCAAATTAGTGCAATTTTCATGTAGTCTTTAAAAGGGGTAAAATTGTAGTTCGTTTTCCACTTATGTTCCTCTACAATATCAGCTGACATATCGTCAGTATACTGCCAAAACTGATTAAGTCATAAATGCTATTTCGTTTAAAAACAGTATTAAATTGTAGATATTAACAAAAATGTGGTATGTTACTATACTGTGACACAACAGTACGAAACGACGAATAGACTTTAAAATTGGGCAATTGTTCGTGAACAACATATACATATTCCTAGCATTTTTATAATTTTATCTCATTTTGACTTTGTCACTTTCGGCAGTAAACCGACGATATATAATCTCACTAATCTCAGGTTTGGGGCACCAAATACGTTTCCGCGAAACCTTTACCCTCTGAAACTTTGTAATGCCAATAAAGTTAAAGTGAATATTTTGGAAATATATAATTGAGGGCACCGTCACCAATGGTTGTGCACAGGGTAAACAGATGTTTCTCATTCGATTAACCTCTTACCTTAGGTGTCTGTAATCAACCCACAACGTCAAACAGGCACGACTATAAATAACGCCCAGGCGAAGTCGCTGTTAGTGGCAGGGACAACATTAAGACTGCTTTTCGCGTGGACAGCTATAGCTACTTATCCTGCTGCAGAATTAGTTCAACTAGCCGCTTGGACATTATAACACTTGATGACTGAAGTACAAACCTTGTGTACAAAGAGGTTTTTCAATTAAAGTAAATATTATCAGTTACGAATAATACATACTCGTGAGCAAAGCCGCGGGGGACTGCTAGTACTGTATATTTCACAACTATGGGTAATAATTTACAATCAGAGCAATAATAAATAAGACCACTTTTTGTACAAATACTGGACAGCAACAGTTTTCTTATGTGTTACTTTTAATAGTCATTTTGCTCTTCACATAAATATAAAAATGTAAGTTAAGAAAAAGGGAAAGAAAATGGGATGAATGACTAAATTTAATTTATTTGTATCAATTTTATTGTAGTAGTAAAACATCCATGTCGTACAAGTTTTTAGCTTTAGTCGTGATGTTTAGCCGCATGTTTTTCTTCTCAAAGTAACTGAAAAAGTAACTGACAGTTACTTTACTATGAACTGTAACTAAATGGTTACTTTAGCAATCGAGTAAGTTGTAGTTGTAACTGTGTTACAATTCTAGTGGAGTATCTGTAACTGTAACACATTTACTTTTAAAAAATTAATTTCCAGTCCCTGTTTACAATAACGTACATCCTCTTAACTTCCAAGATTTCATGTCATGAAAAAATATTTTTTTTCTGTAACAACTAGGCCGACTCAAAGTAAATTTAATTTTAGAAACTTTGTCCAAACTTTCATTTAATTACTTCCATCTGTTGTAGGTTCACTACATTGGAAGATAGCATTACACGAACAAACAGAGATATTTCGTATGTTTATATCTACATGATCAATGTGAATTTATTGGTTTATTTGCACCCGCGTTAAGGAAAGTAGTCTTATTAGTTCAGCTTGTAACTTCTCGATGTATGAACTTATAATTCGCACATTAGTGTACACGTGTAATTACTTTAAAAATAAAACTACCCACGCTGCTGAAAATATGTTGTAATTTTTAAAATGTGGTTACCTACCTTGAGATTTTCCTCACACCAAAGAACCGAACAAGATTACATTAAGAACAGCATCGACACGCCAATTAAATGTCCTACCATCTCTATGCATAAGGCACTGAAACAGCCAGCAGATTTTCTGTCCTACAAACTGTGTTGTAATTAGACTTTTACAAATGTGCGATTTGTTTTTAAATATTTAAGTAAGTACTTAATTACAACTGTATGAAAACAGAGATTGTCAATTTTGAAAGCTTAAATGGAGTATACGTTTTATGGCACGCTAGCTTTTTGAAATCATTTCGTCAGAGCTTAAATTTTTTCTCGCAGGTGAATACATTATAAACACATTTAATTAATTATTTCTAAAAAAAATTTTTTAACATGACATAACATAGTTTAAGTGGCACTTTTACTTCACATACAAATGTAAACCTATGTTATTTTATTTTACTAGTGAAAATTTTATTTTGAAAATAAATTTTAAAAATATTAAAATGTTTGTGATAGACAACATAGTCAAAACTTCTGAATGTACATGAAATGTGTGTTTAAATCAAGAGTATATAACAATTCCACTGAATATTTTCTGTTTCCTAAGGAGACCGGTTTTAAAAAGTGTTTATTGCTCGTACATACAATACTCTTTGGATTCTCATGCACTAAGAATAAAAAAGTCACGTCATATTTTAGTCAGTACACCAGAAGTTGTTTCCTTAAAGGCTGATAAATTTACAGGGGGGGGGGGGGGCAGATTATATTCAACAAATTTTTGTTATATATGTAAACTTATTTTCTTAATATTGTGTGACTTTATCTCTCAGAAACTATATTTATAAAAATAAACATTACTTTCATTTTTGCCTTACTGTGCTAAATAATTTTAAAAAAGTAAAAAACAAACACAGAGCAGCTAGGATTTACGCCCAAAGAAAATAATTGGTGGCTCAATGCCTTAGCATCTGAACTACCAAATCGGTCTTATAATATTGTGAGAAAATATGGTATCTATTCTAAAATGCTTGGAAAACCACAAATCTCTATTTTGAACTATTTAGGTTTTTAAAATGCTAATGGGTTATTACTTAGTATTCTTGCTGCCACAAAGTTTTATTGTCTGTACAGTTAGACTGTTTCTGCTTTCTTTCTTTTAATTAAAAACAATATTCGACAAGCAAGCTGTAAACACATGTAACGATTATAACCGCTTGTAGGGCTAAACGTACTACACATGTATAATTAGTTTATGCCAAGGATAAATCTTCAATAAGACCCAGTTAAGACATAACCTGCACCTAAACCTCCATTAAACAACTAGGAATACCGGCCTTAATTGGCTGTCTTCGGAAAGGGCAAGAAAAAAGCCTTCAAGATCTTCGAAAATCCCGAAGTTCGACAATTGGTTAGCATTAAGGCAGTGTCCGAACTCGCCTGAAGTATGCACTTGTGTGCACCTACCCCCGGAAGTGACATCACAAGGGCTGTCCGAATTGGAAGTGAAGTACATAAGTACGCAAGGGAAAGAATGTGTGTACTTCTCGCACCCCTCGACCCCAATATTGCGTCACCATCTTAAAATGTTGTAGTTTGTTGCTTAGTAATTGCAGGGTAACGTGATAAACAAAGCACAAACTTCTACATAGATGCTTCGACTCTGTTACTCAGACTCTTCACACAGACACTCTGCCAATAACCATGAAGCATAATTGCAGATGTGCACGTAAGGCACTAAAAAAATTGGGCCGAAATTATTTTTGCAAAAAACAGGGGTCCCTAGCTATCAATACTTCTCACTATAATTTTGCCCCTGTTAACTTACAATTACGCTGTTCAGTACATGAAATAAAACTTACTATTTGATATAATTAGCATATTTTTTGGGGGTTAAAACAATTCTAAAGAAAATTATGATTACACTCTTGTAGCACCTTACCACCATGACGCCATTAAACTTGGAACAAATAGGTAGTCCGTTGTTTAGCACACTACAGAAGGTCACCCAATTTCGGAATTTTAATTATTTTGCAGTAAAAGTCAAAACAAAAAAAGGTTTTGAACCTTTATGGTTATACTCGTGTTGCACAGAAACACCAAACCAGGTGGCATTTGTGAGCTTAGGACTCTTAGTATGTTGTTAAGAACATTAAAATGAACATGTCTACGAATTTACAGATCTACATTATTTATTTCGAGGCTAAAACCTAAAATGACTGGGCTAGTAATCAATGACTGTCCACTTTTTCCTTCTAGCTCTCTTGGCATTAGCTTCACCCATTCATTAGTTCTACAATCCCTTCCTCCTCCCATTTCATGTGCTTCTGCCTAACTTCCTATTCAAGCTCTTGATCTACCATCCGTAATACAGTGGTTCTACCTTCAAACAAATTTTCTTCCGCAGTAGGCCTATAAATGTTACCATCATTTCATCAATTATCTTCCTAACTTCCCTCCACAAGATCTCTACACTTTCCTTTAGACCAGTTCTCAAACATGTCCCTTAGAAAAATTTCTACGCCCAGCTTGTCTGCTCGCTCATACTGCCACACTCTATCGTTAGTCTGCTGAGCCATTTTCCAACCAATTTCTAACTCCAGTACTGGAATGTTGTGGTCACTGATCTCTTTGAGTATTACCGCATCACAATAGCATTCCCAGGCCCAACAAACATCACATCTAGTACGGACCTCTCCCTCTCTTCATTTCACCTAGTAGGTTCCTCTACTGCCTGCACCAAGCCTCTGTTCACTAACTGCGCTGTCATTCTCTGCATCACGATGCCCATCCTTCAGCTCCCTCAATCCACTGTACACCTGGCATATTGCCACAACAACCCACTGCCTGTCCTCGAGTATGTTGATCCTGTCCTTCCTCAATAGACCCCTTGCATGAAATTTTAAATACGTTGAAATGTATGCCATATTGTTCACAATGAAGAAATATGAATATACAAAAAATAATTTTTCTTCTAAACACTATATAGTTTAGGAATGGGAAGCAAGCAAAGTTCGGGAAAGCAGCAGGAGACCGAAAACATATTTTGATTGGTCCACGTCGCAAGCCATACGGCCAGCACTGGTCATATAAATGCTTAAACTAGCATGGCACTCAGTGGGTAAAGTGTAGCGTTATCATTGGTTATGGTACTTGGCTACTATTTTTAAGGATTCGGGTTTAAAACCCACGTATTTCATGTATTTTTTACATAATACTATTAGATAGCTTTAGAAGTGTCTGATAGAAAAATGTTTTATTAATTTTTTTAAACCATCTGTTTTCCAATTTCGTAACCATATTAATACAATGTCTGAAATGGCATATTTGCGCGGAAGAAACAGCAATTTAAATTGAACGTGAATCGCGAAAGTGATTTTTTTATATGATCTAGTAGGGTAGTTTACCTACATTAAAATAATAGGTCTCATATGTGGCTAATCTTGCATTTAGGCTAAATAATTTTATTTTATGCATGTTCAATCACTCGTTATTTCACATATTACGTAATGAACACTTAATTAGTGGTAAATAGTACTGCAATAGGCCTATGCTACGCTGTTATACAACATAAATAACATTTTTTTGCGGTACGCTAAACCAAAACAACACAATAGCCCAGAAGTATTATTTGCTGTATAAATTTATGTATTGTATATGAACCGAACATCCGTAATGAAATAGATACAAAATACTATTGATTACACAAGATATTAAATTTGGATAAATAATTGACGGTGCCATGCAAAATCTGAGAAACAATATTATATTAACCCGAAAGATTATTGAACTCACATAATTAAGTGAGCCATCGTGGCCAACACTTGGTGTGGTTTTATTGGAAAGTAAATATAAGGGTATTAAATATAGTACTGGTTAGCGCCAGTAAACAGATTTATTTAATGCATTATTGCATATTACAGTGTCCAGATATTGCTCAGATATTGTGTGATATAACAATGTGCGTAGCACCAAACTTTTATAAAACCCCAACTAGAATACCTTTGAAATATAATATTTGTTACATTTTGTGATTAACTACATACGTATAACCAAACGAACCTCCATAACAGACTTAAAAATAGTTTCTTACTGACCAAGCGTAGTCTGGCATTCCGCCGGAGTGCGACAGCAGTCAGTTAGCTTGCCAAGGCTCCGTGTGTACTATGGCTTGTGACGTCACTGCACGTTTCCGCGGGCGTTTTAAAAGTGTGAACTTTAAGTAGCTGTAGTTACCTCAAATCTACTTCAAATTTAAAAATTTCAACACACATCAATTTCTTTTTATATGCACGTAGTGTGGATGTTCTCATTGAAATTCATTTGAGGGGTCAATTGTATCCCACCCTTGTCCTGGTGGCCTGTACGCTCCAGTACTGTGATATTCCCACCTATCCCTTTTACTTCTATCACTTCCTCTTCTTCATGATACATTCCACCAACCTCTCTAACCCATCCCTTACACACACCATTATTCCTCCTCTCATTCCTTCCATATCTCTTCTGAAGACTATGTATTAATCTTGCTTACATTCATTGTCTAGCACCTACCGGTATGTACTCAACCATGTTTCCACTACTACAACATGTGCCCAGTACCCTTCAACCTTACCTCTTGCGCACTAACAAAACATACTTTTCATGAGCGGGTAACCACATGACTATCTCACCTATTTCAGTTTACAGTACGTATCTAACAGAGATCATTTTTAAGAAAACAAGCAATATGATATATTCATTGCTTAAGAACAAATATGAAAGAAAAATATGTATGTGTTTAGTGAGAGATGCAAAACTGAGGTTTCTATAAAATACAGCTAGAATATCATTCACTGCGCTCTGCCCCTAAGTATAGATTAAAGGCCAGAAACTCAACTGCACCACAGTGGTAGGCTAGTTAAGTCTGCAAATGTTAAGTTTGGTGGTATACAGTGAAGTAATAAATTTTTAAAGCCCTGTAGAATATTTTCCAGCAAACTTTAACATTTTAGCATCTGTTTACAAACATAGTGCAATGTGACTACTGTAACAAAATTACACACATCAATATCACAGAACAATTTCTTAAGCTGCACATAGTATTTAATGCTTGTTATGAGAAGATTAAGAACTGCTCACATAGGCCTAACAGTGACTGGACCATATACACAGTTCACCTGCAGAGCAAATATCTTCAACTACACACCCTACATTACTAAAATGTTTACAATCACAACAACCAGGATTGAACATGCTCTTACCTTCTATTTTCCGAGAACGTGAGAACTTCCTGCACCATGCCATCGCCCGGGCTGAAGAGAAACATCGCTGGCAAGCCAGTCTGTGGGTGACGCAGCTGGACAACGTCTGGGGTTCCTGACCCCGCATAACCTTCCGGCACATCCAAGGCATCTCCTACAACCAACCTCTCAAGTAAACACAGCCACTCGACTCGCTCTCGTGCAAACAATAAGCACTACTTTACTAAACTAGTGTTTAGAATCTAATCGTATTTGTTTAAAACATTTTTTAAGAATTATTAAGGTCCAGTATTAATAATTTTAGGAATTATGCATTTCAATTAAACGCCCTAGAACAAAAGCGCAGCAGTTACCTTTATTGACAGCGACAATGAATCCTGCCCAACAGACGCCGACAGCAAAAAATTATGTAACTTACCTTTAACGAGGAAAACCCATGTGTTTGAAGACTGCTGTGAATTCGAATGAGTTGTTTTAATGCATTTCTTCGGTGATGCTTTTATCCTGGGCATAATGAATAAAACACCGGTACAAATCACGCGAACAAACAAAACTATCCACCAGCCATTGGCACGAACAACGAATCGCGTTCACTCGCCACTGATGTGCGAGTGCAAGTGTGAGAAAAGACAGGATGACCAACATGCATCTAATATCACCATCAATGAATATACGTAAGACGTTTTGGAGGACGTTTTGTAAGAAAAAGCGGAAAAATAAGGAAGTGTTATATGAATTTTTTAATGTAAATGTTTCTCTTTTGTAAATGGACTTTTATAAGAAACTACGCGCCTAAAAGCCCGTTCGTAAGACGAAGAAAACACAACATCGTTTTAACTAACATTACGAAAAATAAGACCCCAGGCCTTTTTTAAGGAAATAAACATTGAGGTGGACTGGTGACCTTGCCCATTGTTTGTAAACATTTTTGTACATATCACAACCACTTTATTGCCGTGTCGTAAACTAACAAGTGCAGAGTTCACAATTTAAAAATTTTGAATTACAATATATTGCGGCCATCAGAGAGAAGTAATTAATGTAGTTATATCTGGCGGCCATTCTTATAAAATACCTATGTTTAGATTATACAGCCTGTTGCAAAATAAGGAAAATTACTATTTTTGTAATATTTTTATTTATAAGTACGTTTAATTTAAAAACAACGGAACCACACTTTCTTCTTTGCTTCTGTAAAACTCAAGAAACAATCAAACAAAAAGAGCAGTCCTTTTCGCATGGTACGAATGTGACCCGGCATCTTGATCTCCCTGAGATTTTATTGTACATGGGCCAAAACCACAAACTACAGCAACATGCATCCAGGTCGTGAAATTTATTAATGATGTAGTTTATGCTGTAAAACGTGTGTGCGGCTGAAACTATGAAGAGTGTAAGTGTGTATCAAAGGGGCTGGAACAATTTTGATTCACGGGGAAAATAGTGGAAGATCCAGCGTTGTGTGAAAGAAGGGGGACTATGCTTTAAAAAGTGTTTGTTTGTTTTAAAGCATCTGTAAGATCTTTTATATACACCATAGTTCAAAGATATTGGACAAGTCAAGAGGACTACATAATAAATAGAAAACTTATACATTTACAATGATTACACGTGATAATACAGACACTACTACCTATCTCATATGGTATACGAATTCATGTTGAATCTTTGTCAGCTCCTTCTGTACACCAACTCTATAAATTCTTTGTTTTGGAAATCTGAAACAGAAAACAGGAAAGAGAAGCAGAAGAAAAAATAATAGATTTGTGCAGTGTGTGACAATATGTGGTCTTTCTAATGGTTACGGTACGGTATGATTCAAATATTCTTCCACGGAGTAGAAAGCTTCTTCTTCAAGAAAATCCTTTAGCTGTTTTTTGGATTTGAGAACATTTTTTGAAGATTTTTGGAAAGTTTATTAAAAAGGACACTACCAGAGTAGGAAGGCCCTTTTTGTACTGTACCAGATTTAGATTTACAGAGGGCATGTGAATGTGTTTTTTTATTCTCGTGATGTGCTTGTAGAGTATAGTTCATTTCTCTGGAAATTATTATTATTTTTGGACAGAGTATTGAATACATATATACACATGCAAATGGCAAGATTTTGGACGCCTTGAAAAGAGGTCTACAAGAATCTGTCTGTTTTTTACCATTCATGATTCTGATAGCTCTTTTTTGCACATGAAACACTTTTTTACTGTCTGTGGAGTTCCCCCAGAAAATTATTCCATATGTCATGACAGAATTAAAGTATGTACGCATAATAGACAATTTTTACTGTATCTTTGTTTACGATGTCAACAGTATTGCGTAAAGGGAAACATGCAGAATTGTTTTTTTGGTAAAATATGTTCAATATGATATTTCCAGTTTAGTGAAGTATCTATTTGTAGGCCTAAAAATGTTGTTACAGTTGATTAATTAATTTTATCTGCATTTCTGACAATATTAATGTCAGTCTGTTTGCTGTTCTTTGTTAAAAGATGCATTATATGAGTTTTACCAAGATTAAGATTTAATTTGTTTGCAGAGAACCACGACTCCAAATTTGTAAAAGTAGTGTTTGCTAGCATTCTAAGATCGTTTATTGACTCTCCAGATACTATGATGCTGGTGTCATCTGCAAATAAAATGGGTGTAGTTCTGGGGTCCAAATTTTATTTTACCAGGTTTTGAGTAAAAAGAAGTTGGTTTTATCTTTGACATGTACTTTTTGCTGTCTCCCTGAAGGGTATGAGGTCAGTAAGTTAGCTTGTTAGTTATACCAGTGACTCAACGAGCTCAGTGACTCCATAAAATTTTAATTTGTCTGTGAGAAAGTTATGGTTTACTCAATCAAATGCTTTTGTAAAGTCACAGAAAATTCGAATAGTTGGCAACCTTTTATCTAATGCGTTAAGAATGGTATTAACCAATTTGAAAACTGCATCATTTGTTGAAGTATTTTTCCTAAAACCATACGTACTGGAAATTTGATAGGATATTGTGTTTCTCAAAATGTCGTAATAATCTTACATAAATTAATTTTTCAAAAACTTCAGAAAATGCAGTGAGCAGGGAAATTGGCCTGTAATGGACGGCTTGGCCAGTAGCATTTGCGCACTGGATCATGGGTAGTAACAGCTGATTTTGCACACATGGCACCGGAAAACGTATATGAATAAAGTGGGTTGACGAGTTTCTATTCATAAATTAAAACTTTTAATACAATCTCAGTCGAAAAATTAAACTACACGAGTTATTTTAACTAAAAAAATAATTTTCCCCCAATTGTCTTAGATTAGTTCTGCATGGTAAAACCTCAAATTCGTCTCGCAGTTACCTCAACAACGAAAGGGGGAAAAAGCACGAAACCACGACGTCTCTGTTTAAATATGTTCGTAGGTGACTTCGGAATATTATTTCTTATTTACTAACAAGTGGTAACATAAACCACTAGATAGGACATGCCCATTGACTTGCAGTAATAACCTAGGAGGATAGAAACATAAATTTAGAAGCGTACATTGACTCCTACATGTATGGGATTCTAACATAATACAACAATTAATTTCATAAACTGGCCTACGATTTCATTAAAATCTTTGAATTTGTTAAAAAATATCAACTTACTCGTAAGCCTATTCCTATGCGAGGCTAAAAGTAGGCCTAGACCTACAAATTACTTTGTGATAGTATGTGACTTGCACTGTACACTGTTTTTTAAATATAACAATTCGCAAAAAAACTGTGCACACTCGTTTAAATTAATAAATACGTAATAAAAGAGACAGAAATAAAATACTGCGAGCATGAAAGCCAAGTGACGGACTTTTCGATGCGATTATTTATATTTATAAATTACTGGACATTATGAAACTTTGTATCCCTTCAAAGAACTGTTGTCAATCGTACTATAACACGTTAAATATATAGCAATGATTAACACGGTTCGGTATGAATCATTTAACAAACATGCTAAAGCACTGAGCCTTATGGAAACGAGCGATTGAATGTGCAAAAACAGCTGATTCTCCCAGCATGCAATCTGTTCTGACGTCACGGGCCAAGCCGTCCATTTGCTGCACACATACAGTCACCTTTATTAAAAATTGGGGTAACCATTGGCCATTTAAGTCTGTCTGGAAACAAATCTGTTTCGAATATGGCATTACAAATGTGACTTAAGTGGAGCACTGATTTCGAAAGCACACTGTTTTAATAATTTACAGCTAATACCATCATATCCGCTTCATAATTTTGGTTGTAGTGAATTCATTGTTCTACTTCTTTAGGTGTTGTATATGTTAGGGTCGTAGCGGGATATTCTGTATCGTGAAGGACTGGGATGGATGGTGTACTGGGTTTAGTGGCTTCGCCAAGCATTTCGTCTACTGCATTTAAATAGTAGGAATTTAATATATCTGCAAATATTTTAGGGTCTGCTGATACAAAATCACCAACCTTTAGTTTTAAAGCTGAACATGGCTCTTGCACTTTCCATGTTGTGTTTTTTATAATGTTCTATTTTGTTTTTATTAAATGTTTAGGGTTTTGAATATAATTGTTGAAGTAATTTTTTTTTGCGCAATTTATCGCATTGCTTAAAGTTTTACAGTATTTGTTGTAGTGGTTCATTAAATTTTGATTTCTAGTAGCAGCCTTGTACAAGTTTCTTTTATTTTCACAAGAAATATTTATTCCTTTTGTAAGCCATAGGTTTTTCTTTGGTTTAGAGCTGTGGTATGTTAACCTAGATGGAAAGTTTTTTTTTTTTTTTTTTTTTTTTTTCGAAAAGTAAAAGAACTTGATTAATAAAAGTGTTAAACATTAAATTTGTTTCATTACATGTAAGCATTGGTGACCACTGCTCCCTAAGTAGATCAATTTTGTATTTTACAATGTTTTGTAATAAAAAATGTTTTGTTTTCTTATAGTAATCACTTTTATAAGGTATACTAATAGTAGTCATGATCAATACTTGTGCATCATGATCTGATAGTTCATTTACAATGGGAAGGCACCTATATGTTTTATCTGAGTTGCTGTCAATAAAAATGTTATCAATAGCTGTTTGATAGTCATTTCTATTCTAGTGGCAAAGTTAACTATAGACTTCAGATTGAGGCCACATTCCGTTATTGCTGATTTCACTGATTCAGAAATCTCATTAACGTCAGCAGCAGTTCCGAAATTGCTGAGATTACTACCAGTGGTTATCGTGGGCTTCGCGTAAGCTCCCTGTGCGAGGTTAGATGACTACTGAGATTACTGGAGCTGCAGAGGTTGTGCAGTGTCAGTAAAATAAGTGGTGGCGGGAGTTTTAAAAATTAGTGTAGAACTTATGGATGTTACGAAGGTTAGGTGATATAACTACAGGATTTTTGTGACTGTGGGACGTGTACAACATTCTAACTAAAGTAATACAAGGTCAGCGTAACTATATGTATGTGAATATAAGTATATATACTTATTAATAGAAGAGGTTAGAATGACCTTGCACTCGTAAACTAGGTACCCGCGTTTTTGGGTATAATACGATTTAATAAATTGTATTTCAAGCCAAATTGGTTCTCTTATATTAGTTGATTCAATTTGTTATTTGTATTTACAACCTTTTTTATTACTGTATTGCCGATCGTTCCGAAACTATTCTTAGTGAGACAAACGCGATTTCCACTAACACTGAAACCGTCCCGATACTGCTGGCAGTAAACTCAGTAATCTCGGTGGTTTCAGCAGTAACGGAATGCGGCCTGAAAGTGTTAAATAAATTATTTAGTTCGGTTTTCTTGTATGTATGCATACACCCCAAACCAAAAACTGGGGATCCGGGAGTCCTACCTCGGGAAATTTTAGATTTTAGAGATCCAAAATGGTACTATTTAAGGAGTTTCCAGACATAAAAATTTAATTACACAAGTAGGTAATTTTTTTATTTTTAAAATAAATTATGTCTTAAAAAGTGAATTGTGCTAATAGATAATAAACAGGCCCACTCTCAAAGAATGAAGACATTTTGGGCTCAAAACAAAGCTAATTTTTCTGTAAAATGTAGTAATACTTAACATGGTCCCAGATGGCCCCAATGCAAAAATAAATAAATAAAACATTATATTTACTTTGAGTCTTGAACCACAAGAGCAGTTCTTTAAATTTATGAGTTACAAGCCATATTTCAAAAACATTTTGGAATCTAGAAAATGTTATATATACACAATACAAAAAATAATTAAAGGCAAAGCTGTTACACAATAATTCGCTTTTAAAGCTTTTTTGTTACATTTTGTAATCAATAATCAGATGTTCTACTGTGATTGTTCATTTTACTCACCCCGATAAGGTTCCCATATGCATTCGTCTTTACTTCATTTTACAGAATGCATCTATAACATTCCTAAAATTTATTTATGGATGTTGGCCAAAGGTAAACCATTAAATTTGACCAGCCCCATTTTCAGTGGCAGGTCTAGAAGTTGGAAGAAAAGGGGGTCTGACAAACATAAATTTGACTACCGGTATAGTTATACAATAAATTATTTCCATATTTCAGTAACAACTTTCATAATTCTATTAATTCACATACACGTAAACAACAGATTGATTAATTGTAGTCTATTCATTTTCATACAATACACGTCTCAACACCTTACAGTTCAGGGGGAAAAAATCTGCATAAAAGTTACACTTTCTGAAAACTGCAGTCTAATATATCTGAATACATTGGCGAATGTAGAAACTGAAAAAAAAAAAAAAAAAAATTCTTGAACAGAAAGATGTGGCAGAAGAGCATGTGCAAATGAGGCAGCCGGATGTTTCCTTGCCCCGAAACAGTGGAAATACCGGACTGACTGCACAGCAGAATTTCCAACAACCAATTCAGGACAGTAACAGCTTACTTTGCATACCCATTATTCTTAATGGATGCAAGTGCCGTGCCTTAATTGATACTGCCGCTTCACACAACTTTATCCAACCACATTTCGTAAATGCTAAAAACTTTTAAGTCAGTAGTTAAAACCTGTCAGTTAAGCCCATTTGCCACGATGCAATGACTTGTACAAGATTTGTTGGAATTTTGCATGAGGCTTGAAAAAATAACTTCAATGGAAGGTTGTGAGGATAGTTATATGGAAGATCCTTCTACACGATACTTGCTGCCATTAAAGTAAACACAAGACGAGTGTTCAGTAATTTTTTTTATGTTTATACATTATAAGTATTTATATGTTATAAATATATACATTATATGGACTTATTGTTTGTGAAAATGGCAAGTGGGAGCATCGTAAAACTGTGTACTATAGTGGATTTCTTCGGCAACGATAGAAAATTCATTTAAAAGGGTGAAAACAGCTGCTCATCGAGCCATGTACAATTCATGGTACATAACCCCAAAAACATTGTCCCATACAGCACACTTGGTCGCAGAGGCGTCAAAGGGACGTGGTATTGTCGAAATCTGATCACGTCACAAAAAACGACGTCGAATATACGTGGTTTTTGATACCAATTAGTAAGTGAACAATTGTCAGGTCGCAACGACGTGTTTTCCTGGTCTCCAACATTCGCATCGCTTACATGACGTCGTTTCGATGTCGAGCTATCGACCAACTGAAGCAACGAGATGTTAATGTATTTTTACGGTTGTGGTCAAAAAAATTTACATCTTTAAATTTAAATGCATTCGTTAAAACTAAGTTGCAGTTTGTATTATTTACAAATATTATATGTACGCAGTAAACCCTCATTTTATCGGACCTCCATTCAGCGGACTTCGTATTTATCGGACAAAATCTGGCGACACAAAATTATTCCACCGTCAGGTCTACTTGTCACATGCAGCACAAGACCTACCTGGTTATTGTGCTTAGGTGAGTGACATCATGCACGCGCATGGATAGCAGTTTAAGACGGTATACAGAGCTATTTTTAATCGCGCATCGGGGTATGTGCCGTGTCCAGGCAAGAATGATTGTCTACCTGAATTTTTTACGGAACTGTAAGATCAACAGCGCACTATCTACCTGGTTATTGTGCTTTGGTAAGTGACATCTAGCGTGCGCACACAGATAGCCGCATAACTTAAGACTGTAAGCAGAGCTAGTCACTCTTCTGTGTTTTGACGTGTCCGGGCATGAACGACTGTCGTGTCTACTTGGATTGTTTACGCAGTTGAAGTACGTGCACTATAAAGAATATGCGTTTTTAAAAATGAAATGACGTCTACAACAGGGCAGAAAAAAGTAGAGTAACTTTGACATCAAGCAAAAAATTTTAACTTATGGAAAGTTAAAAGGCCCGTGTTTCGGTAGCAAAGTTGTGTGATGATTATAGTGTCAAGAAACAAACCGAGTTCGACATTTGTAAAGCAAAAAAAATAGTTAAAGAGTTATGTGTTGAAATTTGATGTTGAACCAAAAAAATTGGCACTGTTGGACCCAGGAAACATGTGAAACATTGTACCGCATCTTCTCACGACGAGGCAATGCGTGTTTAACAACGCTCGTGTGGTGACAATGGACGATATGTAGAGGGATAAAATCTGCTGCGGATAAATTAGCGCAACACATACCTTTTCACGCTCAGCACTTCAGAAATTATCAAGGACGGCAGGTAGATTATTATCTCACAGACACGGTATACGATAGTGCGTCGCGATGCAAACAGCTGTA
The DNA here is from genome assembly GCA_003012365.1 of Medauroidea extradentata. Classification (NCBI taxonomy): domain Eukaryota; kingdom Metazoa; phylum Arthropoda; class Insecta; order Phasmatodea; family Phasmatidae; genus Medauroidea; species Medauroidea extradentata. The sequence continues at coordinate 19,438 of PNEQ01018957.1, forward strand.
GTTTAGATGGAAATTTTTTATTTGTTATGTATTTCGTAAATAAACACTTTACTGTGAAATACAAAGCAGTAGCTCAAGTTCACGTGTCACATGTTACCACGCAACGTAACATGAAAGCAAGCTGATAGCAAGCCGCCTCCTGTCCCTCTCTGTCTATTCTTCCGCCCCCCCCCCCCATCCCCCTTGGTTATCACAATGAGCGGACAAAGGCACGTGCTTATCTTTCTACTCCCGCCAGTCAGCACAAACCTTCCCCCTCGCCCTCTTCCATCGATTTGACCACAACAAACACGTTGTGTTACTATGCGTATCACACTGCTATAAATCTATCGGCTTGTTGTCTATTTTTGTGCGCCGATTTTGGTACTTTGCGATTTACCGGACCACACCTCCCCCCAAATAGTCCGGTAAAACGAGGGTTTACTGTAATTGTTATTAAAGTGCATAATCATTGTGTTTATTCACAGAATTATTATCCGTTCTTTATTTAGTTGTAGTGTTGGCTTGGCTATGTGTGTTCAATATGGCAACCAAATATTGTTTTATTACTTCTCGGTTTTGATATGTGAATTTTTTTTTCAAGTTATTTTATGGAAATATATTGACACATATTACTTTCTTGGTTTTTGTTTCCGGATTCGTTTTTTAAGTTTGCTCAAGTTATTTTTTTATGATGTGCATGACTTATAGCAAATATTTTAAGTGTATAGGTAGTAATGCAGAATTTGAAAACGCAAAATGTTCTTGCTTTGAAAGTGGTGTACGTATTTTGCTATCGCTTTAAATGGGTGATATAATGAACAATTATCACAGCCCCGTAAAGTGCTTCGCATCGATGTTACAATGCCCGTTGTTGTTTGAAGAATGAGGATTTTCGTTGTTTAAAACCATAATCAATACTACCTTTGGTACGTCTGAGAAAGATGTAAGCATAATAAACTAATACCATAAAGTTGTGTTTGTTTGAAAAATTGTACTAGGTATAGCCTGTGTCTTTGGAAAATACTACTTATTTATTTAATTTACGTTCCGTTAGACCCTGTTCGAGCAAATTTCTCTAGGATGTGGAACAAGTCGAATAGTGTTTGTTCATAAAAATAGGGTAATTATTAATAAATGGCTCTCATCGTATAGCCTACTGGCATCAGTGTTTATTTTAGAAGTATACTTATTGAAAAATGTTTCATTAGTGATTAGAGGTACCGAGTATTGATATTCACCAAACCTAATATTTCTCCATTATTTACCCCATACAGCACAGTGACGTAGAAAACACGTAGAATATACGTCACACAAGAAACATGGTAACATTGAATAAACATCTATTCGATGTAAATTCTACGTTTTATCAATGTAGAATCAACATAGAAATGTCCGCAGCAGGCGACGTCGTCAGTGGGACGTGCATTACACATCGACTGGAGGACGTGTAATCCACGTCCGACTGATGGTGTCGCCTATCACGGACACTTCTATGTTGATTCTACGTTGATAAAACGTAGAATTTACGTCGAATAGATGTTTATTCAATGTTACTATGTTTCTTGTGTGACGTATATTCTATGTGTTTTCTACGTCACTGTGCTGTATGGGGTGTTTGATGTCATGTGGATGCAAATATGAAGGATAATTCGTATACAGTTGAGGTACTGAAAACTGTTAAATTATTTCAGTACGTGTACGAGTGTATAATGTCGTAAGCCTACATTGTCAATGTCAAATAATTTGACTAGTGTGTCATAGCCTAACCTGCTTGCCAGACCTGTATGCTGTACGCTCGGTTATTATTCTGCATAGGTTTTTGTAAGAATGGAAGTGTTGCAACAGTAAAATTATCAGGGCTTATATTTAACAGTATTTTGTATATAATAACCGCGAATAGTGTGCTGTTCTTGAGAAATCTTGCATTGAGACATTAATTTAAAAAAATGTATAGTGCACTAAAAACTTTGTATTAGAATCTTAACAAAGGCCTATATGGAAGTAGATTGTAGGCCTATTGATTGGTATGTGATTATGGAATGTACTAACAGTTTGAAGTGTCACTGTTCGCATACATTTTTGTAGTTGTTCCTGGGTTATTATTAGGATTTTTGTGTGTTTCTTTTTAGTTAGAATTCAAATTGCTTTTACTGAAAGTATATTATACTTTATATAAACTATTTTTTTCATGCAAAAGTAATAATAGAGATACATTAAAAGAATTACAACACTGTCTCTCAGTGTATGGTTTCATGACACAACAGTATAAATTTTTGTGGTTGTTATGATTAGGCCTACCTAGCCTATGTAATTGTTCATGTGATAGTTTGATTAGGAAATAATTTACATTCCCATACATATCTACGAGCCTACAACGTACAGGCCCTGTAAGCAAGCTAGGTTATTGTTAAGCACCAGTTGTATTGTTTGATGAATAAGTAGTTTGACATTATATATTTACACAGTTACTGAAATAATGGGATAGTGTTCATACCTCGACTGTACATGTTTTATCTTACATGCAGCTACGACACACAACTTATTTTTGGGGCTATATATCATTGAGCATGCTGGCCAGTCAAATGCATATTCCCACTTGAAAACCAAATGTCTATCAACACTGAAGAAATATACTACCGTGTACAATTTTATTAAGCTTATACCTGCCCTTTTAATAAATTATGTGTCTTCTTATTGTTTTAATCAAACAATTTCAGAAATCTAGAGGTCATTGTAAAAAAACAAGTATAAAGTAATACTAATAAAAATAAACTACAATTTCGTACCTTTCCTAAAAAAATACCTTCTTCAGTGACATTTACTTAAATGTGTATTGTACTTTTAGACAACATTTCATGAAGAGTTAAGTTACACTACTAACATTGTACCTATCAGTGTGAAAATACAAATCTAAACCATAGCCTGCTGTAAATTTTATAATACATCTGACTTACAATAACTAGCATAAGGTATGTTTGTGGGCGGAAGGATCAAGTTGCAGTATGACTGATAGGAAGACAGTTGTGAGTAGAGAGGTATACAGCTGAGATGGGCAGGAAATAGAGAAAACCACAGAACAAAAATATCTAGGAGTTGTGATACAGGCTGATCTAAGGTGGACAGAGTAAGTGGGCAGAGTGATTAAAAAGGAAAGAAGGGCTTTAGGGCTGTTGGGAAAGGTGTTGAAGGGAGTTAGTGTTGAAGTGAAGGGATAGGCAAATTGCACGATGGTTAGTCCAGTATTGGAATATGCTGCTGCAGAGTGGGATTCGTACATGGAGGTGGAGGTACAAGTACTGGAGAAGGGCACTGAGATGGGTGATAAATAAGATGAAAAGGCTGGGTCAGGCTGGTGAGGAGGAAAGGAACTTTCTAAGCCTTACGCAGGGTGGAAACAGTTGAGGGACAGAAAGAGAATGGAACGACTGTTAAAGGTTGTATTAGGTGATGAACCAGGAGGAGGAATGGGGCGGTTAGTCTGCAAGTTAAGGGAACTTTTAAGGGAAAAGGAAAAATAGTGAGGAGATGGAATGCACTGCAGGAGGAGTTGGTGAAAGTGAGGGAAGTTGGAAGGTTTAGGAAGAGTCTCGTAAGCGTAATGATGATGTGAAGGTAAATGTATGTGGTTGTGTAATGTGTACTAGAGATGACAGTGTGGAACTCTGGTATGTTGAAACTAATTCAGATGTGTGTGACACAACAAACCTTACGTGGACGTTAGCCACATGACACACACATAGCATTTACAATATATATATATATAAATTACCAGAAGACACTTTGACAGTAACACTCATTAAAAACTATTGAAATTAAGATAATCCTGATTTACTTAAGGTGAATTTGAATGCAAAGAAAAGAACATAGGTGCTATCCCTATACAGGCTACTGTAGTATTAAGTACGAAATAGTACTCTCTCCACACATATTCTATACACTTCCAAAAAATATCAAATGTCGCATACATGAATTACGTGTTCTGGAGTTATAAAATATAATCAGTGAATTCGAAATTCAGCTCAAAAACTAATGTGTTTGCTCGGCTAGTTAATCCAGTGGTAGGCATGAGAAACTACACAAAGGACCACTGTATAGGCTACAGGGTGAAGTATCAACATTAAATTCAGTCTCGCAATTTATTAGTAGCAGTTCCAAACATTTTAGATAAAATTTAGACACTTCCTAAGACAAATTTGGTCAAAATAAGAAGTGTGGCACAAAAATAGTTCAAACTATCCCGGAGGCTTAAAACTTTTATAATTTTTACACATTTTCAGTTTAACAAAAAAAAATTGAGCCACAGAACAGGGATAAAAAATAGAGATAGTAAGCGTCAGTCTTACAGTTCATATCCCACAATGGCTTGATGCTCATTACAAACTCTAAGAAAACAAAATGGGACAAAACACAGCCTCTTCTTAAAATGGCTTCATACTTTTAATAGTCTAGAATCCCTATCTTATGACTCGGCTCCCTCGAGTCCCTAAAATTACGACGGCGGCAGGAACAGGCGTCACAAAAAAAAATCGCCTGCCGCATACGTCTCACTCGCGTGGGAGTCGGAAAGAAGCTAAAAAGACGCCGCTTATAGCGTCACTTCAAACAATAATCAAAAAGGAATTTGAAAAAACTCCATGCTGGGAGCAAGCAAACTCTGGTGATAATGTTTAAAATTCCTCACTGTATATTCTGCTGAATATTCCAGTACTTCGTCATAGCATAGCTAAAATTATAGCCATTAAAATTCCAAACAAAATTATGCTTATTAAAATTAAGACAAATTTTGATCAGCAGGTTAACAAAGACCTAAGGGGCTTTTATAATTTAATAAAATTATTGTAGTATTTCGCTGAAATTAAAAGTCTTTCATCACTGATTAGCAACATTAACTTACACATTTCCATTACACAGAGTAAAAAGAGAGTAAAAATAAAATGACATTGTCATTTGTAACCTCATTACAAGGATTTGAAGGATTGGTGCTGTGGGGATGGGGAGAAATTTTTGCTCGCCACTGGGCGTTAGCGTGATTGCGAATGTAAAACATATTGTTATTATTGTTGCATTTGTGGACTGAATAAAGCAAAATGAAAACAAATGTAAGAAAGTCAAAGACTGCTAGGTTTACGAGGAGGAGGATAGGGAGTACAGACATACAGATGGGAAAGGAGAAATAGGATGCTTAAGAATACAAGTACCTAGGCATAATATTACAGAGTGACATAGGGTTAATAAGGCAGAGAGAGAGAGCGGTGTCTGAAAGGAGAAGTACTCTAAGAATGCTGGGAAGGGTATTGAAGGGAGTTAATAGTGCAGTGAAAAAAAAATTTATTTTTGCAATTTTACGGCCAATATTTGAGTATGCAACTGCAGAGTGGTCTTGTACATGGAATTGGACATGCGGGAGCTGTAGGAGATACAAACACGAACAACACAGTAGGAGAAAGACAAAAGTCAAGGGCAGGCAGGTGAGGACACAGGGAACTTTCGGCAATCAGTCACGTTGAAGAAACTGGGGTGAAACTCATTGAAGGAAAATATAAATTTGGGATAACTGGTCAGGATGTACAAGGTGGTGAACAGAGGGGGAAGTTGGGTTAAGTTAGACTGCCTATTAACTAAAGTAGATTATTTATGAGGGAATAATAATCAGAAGATGAGGTGCAATGGATATTATTTGCTATATTCACGATGTATTTGTATTGCTTTCTTTTGTAAAGTGATAGAATTCATGAATTTAATATTCATTATACTGATTACAGTCGGGCACAAAATACACCTCTCTCAGAAAAACGAGTTTTATATTATAACCCTCACAAGTTGTCTCAGGATGTATTCTCAAACTGCTTCTCGTATATTTGTTAAAGATGTTGGTTATACTTTTTGTGTTCAGTAAACATGGATTTTTTAAAATATATTTTCGCATAATGTTGTATTTACTTCAATTGAAAACATCTTTTTAAAACATTGCCTGAACTAGCGCGCAAGAACACCCGCTTCTGATTGGCTAATATTTTCATATTGCAGCAAGCCCTCCACAGAAAATTGCATGCGGCTGAGTACCAAAACTTCCATGAAAACGGCCACAACTCTGCTATACCTTCCACAGAATCATCTACGTGGGCCGCCATGGGAGATTCTATGGAATATTCCAAGGAAAATTCCATTGTGGCAAAGGGCCTTTAGCCATAAATCAGCAAACCAGCCAAACTATTGGCGAAGCCAAAATCACCATACTTATCTGGGACATAGTAACAGTGACCACTGCGCTGGTTATGTCGGAACTCAGGGAAGACGACATTCTCGTGTCCCGTGGTAGATGGAGCAAAACAATGTCGTCGAACCAGAGGCACAGAAGATAATTTTGTCAAGAAGGAGAGGCAAATGGTCTACCATTTAGATCCTCGGCCTGACCAAAATATGACCCGATGATGCTCGACGGGTTAGACCACACAGTTCCGCTGGAACACCGCGACGCCGTCCAGCGCATGCTTGATGAACGACGTGATGTGTTCGCCGCAACTGACCCCTACGACGGACCAATGTAACTCAGCACCATAGTTCAACTACAACAGACGAACCCATATTCACACCACCTCACTGTTACCATCCTTATCAGTGTGCCATCATTCGAAAACAAATCCTGGAGATGCTCGACGAAGGTGTGATCAAGCCAACTGACAGTCACTATAATTCAGCCATTACTATCGCACCCAAGAAGGACGGGACCGGAGATTTTGTGTGGATTTTCGGCCGCTGAATAACATTACCCATAATGCAACACCACCATACATTCAAATTAAAGGAGCACAAAAACGCTCGTCAAAGCAAAAATCATGATGTCACTCTAACGTCGACCTTAAGAGCGGGTACTGGCAGGTACCTGTTACACTAGAAGACTGACACAAAACTGTGTTCACTGCACCAGATGGCAAACGTTTCCAGTTCTGTGCTATGCCCTTCGGGCTCTAGTGCACACCTGCCACCTTCCAAGTACTAATGGTCAACGTCCTAGACGGCTACATCTATGACTTCACCTTAGCCTACCTGGACGATGTAAAGGTATGGTTGGATATGTGGGAAGACCACATACGTCACCTGTCACTCGCCCTTGAGCAGCTAGCGACCAATGGACTAACCTGCGTGCCGAAGAAGTGCAATCTCGGGAAGCGGTGCTTCCAGTTCTTGGGTCATCTGGTGGATGAAGAGGGTAGCCGACCTACCATTGAGCAGTTGAGTCTCGTTGACGAATACCCAGTGCCACGAATGCGAAAACAATTGCGAAAATTCTTCGGCCTAGTGAACTGGCTGTGGGAATTCATTAAGGACTTCGCCCTGATAACTGCACCGCTCACAGAAATGCTGTCGCCGAAACATGCGTTTAAATGGACATCTGAACACAATGTATGTTTTGAGGAAGGGAAGGCGCGTTTCCGTGAATGTCCCAAACTTGCACGACATGACCCCAGCAAGCACTTGTACTTACAAACAGACACTAGTAGGCTAGGGTTAGGTACTGTACTCTACCAACTTAGTAAGAAAGACGAGCTGCAGATTATCGATTTTAGCAGCTCTAAGTTTGGCATGGTAGAGACGCGATACGATGTAATTGAACTGAGTGCCTCGCAGTCGTCTGGGCTGTTAAACGATACAGCTAAATTCTTGAGTACCAGCGATTCACATTAAGAATAGACAGCCGCTGCCTGGTCTGGCTGCATAACATGTGGGAGGCCAGAAGTAAGCTCATTAGGTGGGCATTGTTTCTCCAATCGTACGATTTCGATGTCCAGCACATGCCAGGTGCTGAAAATGAATTGGTTGACACAATGTCACGCGCTCTGCAAGATGTAGTGGCCCTAGACGAGGAAGAGTGGGACGACCTTCTCCCTCCAGAGAATGACATTGACGAGTGTGACAGCACAGACAAACCGACAGTATGTAAAGTGACAGTACAACCTGACATAACCCTGTGCGAGCTGTGTGACAATGAACTAACAGAACAACTGCAGTGCGCAAAGTCTCAGGACCAGATGAACCACTGTGCCACCGGTGAAGTGCCGCATTGGTGGACCATCGACAGACAACTGTATGTTAAGTGTGCTAACAGCCTATCGCCATGGAAGCTTTAAATGCCACCAACCGCACGTCCAGAAGTGCTCCAGTTCATGCAAGAAAGCACATGGCCGGGTCATCCCGGCAGAACCCAAACGCTCACTTACCTATGACACCACTTTCACTGGCCAGGCGACGCACATCAGATCCAAGAGTATGTCAGGAGGTGTCAACACTGCAATCACAGCAAGAGCCATCGAGTGGACGGACGACAGCAACAACTACGCACTCCTAAGACCCCCATGGTCACTGTTGCGCTGTATCTGATGGGACCTTACCTAAGGAGTAAAGGTGCTAAGAGATTCATCCTCGTCGTTACCGGCCTCTACACCCGGTGTGTGGAAGCACACCGAATATCCAGTGCCAAAGCTCCGGTCATTGTGAGGGTCCTGTAAAATTAGTTCTTCACAATGTGGGGATAACAGCGGGTATTACTTACGGACAAGGGCACATAATTTACGGGATGTAAGGGGCCCGAACTCTGCACACGCTGGGGTGTGCATCACCAAGCTACAACTGTTTACCATCCCCGCTGAAAGAAGGAACCAGGAGATTAAGGTTCAACTTAGGACAAGAATGAATGGGGAGCACACCAACTGGACGGAACACTTGTCCGCGGTACTCTACACACTGCATTCCAGGGTAAACGCTGCCACTGGCTTTTCCCCTGCTGAGATGATTCAAGGTCACAACCTGCCACTTCTGGGGGAAATGGCATGTTTCCCTAGAAGTGAGATACCAGAATTTAGTGGAGAGAGACGTCACCAGCGATGCCGCCAGGATGCCGAGGTCAGGGAAATGCAGAACCGTTACATCGCTCAGTGGTGTCCAGTGAGCAAAAGTACCCCGAAACCAGTGCAACCTGGGTGCTGGGTATATCTAAGGACACACCTACAATCTACTGGAAAGAAGGCTTTCTGCGCAGGCTTCGCGCCGAAATGGACAGGATCGCACAAAGTGCTGAGGGGAGTGGGAGACACCTGATTCGTGCTGAAAGTCGGGAGGCGGGTCGTCAAAGCACACAGCGACGATATCCGCCTCGCCGACAAAGAACCGACTCCAGTTTCCAAATGCCACAGCAAACGTGTGACCAGAGCCCACCTGGCTGACAACCAGCCCACCACTGGGTCGAAATGTCAGTTATCCGCCGCCGGCAATGCAGAGAGTGACACCGTCGCTACACCGACATCGCCGCCTACTCTCCTGCATGTCGAACCGCACGTGGCAGCACCTCATGATGGAATTCGGGACCTCAACTTCGAGTCACGCAGGGACACCAGACAACATACATCATTCTGTCGGCAACACAGTCCAAAATAATGAAACAAGCAATGGCGAGCTAGGTAAAGCAGGCGCCGCCTGCCGGAGACGCCACATGCCTCCCGCCTCAGCAGACGCCGAGAACTCCGTGGAAGCGGCAATCCCCACAGCAGTTAAGTTGGGCCGGCACTGCCTCTTGTACACTAATATGAGCAGCGAAAGCGATGGGGAGAGCAACGACGATGCCTCATGGACGACGCCTTGTCGAACACAGCATCGCCACCACCCACCTCGCAGTTGCGTGGCGTGCAGTACGCACACCGGGATGCACCCGGCGTCGTCGGGCCCTTCGTGTGCGATACCCGGGTCGCACACACAGCATGGTTACCATCGGACACCCCATGCCTAACAACTCCACAGGCAGAGGGGACCCGCCTTCATGAGGGACGTTGTAGACTTCCCCCCAGAGTACTTGCTGGCTGAGTGCGGCACACGACTGCCAGTCAGTGAGACAACCAAACGTCAACGCTGAAGTGTGACGCGGGTGATAAGTGATGGCCGGATGGCTGGCAGGTACGGACTGCATCCGCGCGACCGGATCTGCAGTCCAGACAGTTGCTACCACTAGGTCAAAACAGATGCCCAGGTGGGGGGGGGGGCGGATGAAGTGCCAGTAACGCCCATTATTGACCTAGTGCTCACAACTTGGCCACAATGCCCGAGACACATGTCACCCGATTCAGCCTCAGCTTCGTGTGACCTGGGGTTTGCACTGACGGACCGGAGGCCGCGAGAGCAGGACTACAGTAACGTTTCTTGCCACACCCGCAGAACCGATCCAAGTGAGTGTTTTGTGCCAAATGCAATTGTTGAAAAAGTACTTATTATGTTTATACAACCAGTAGTAGTCAACCACATAATTATGAGTTTAATTGTTTTATAAGTGGTTGTGTAAACATTTGCTAAAATGTTAATTACGTCTTAATTTTTGAGTGTTCGCAATGTGTCAACTGAGTCACGTAGCAGTGAGCGCAATTATTATCGTAAATGTTGATAACTCTTTTAAACATGTTATTTTCTGAAAGAGTAATTTAATGTTTGATAATTTGTTAATTATTTCTGAACATTTTTGAAAGTGCTATCATGTATCCATTAGAAGTGTAACAGCAAAATGACACAAGGTGGCACAAGAACTCGACCTTGTCGAGTTCTTCCGCCATCCTAAATATTTAGTTCGCTCGTGTCCCGGCGGCCGATCAGACGTGTGCAGTGCTAGTAAGTCTCCCTGAGGTCTTCATTCTTTGGGCGTCAACCATTTTGTTTTGCAAAAGTTTAATGTAAGTTATCGGGACCTTTTGTAATGTTAAACCCCAGGGATTGACACGCGTCCGTCAGTATGCTCCGACTTTCAGTTCACGCAAGTTTTCACCGGGCTTCGCGCCCTTTTTGACCCCTTATGTCGTTCGTCGGACTCGAAACTGCTAACCAGAGTACGTGGCCTCTTGCTGAGGGAGTGTTTTTAAATATAACTGGTTTTCTTGGTAATCCTTGTGTTTGCTTTCACTGTTTCCATCGTGTCAGAGTGGTGTTTAATTTACGATCCAGTCTCGCCCATAGCGCTAGGACCACATTAAGGGACCTGCACCTTAACCAGTGGGTAAGTAACACGTCTCTTCAGGAGTCTACCAGCCACAGTAACCGCCTCATTCGGCCCAGTTCTCGTGGCCAACGGGGATCCGGCCCACGTCCTCTCATCTCCGACTGAAAACAGCTATAAATCCAGGCAATTCTTCCAGAGGGCTGAAGCAGAAGTGTTAAGACATTAAATATTATCTTCACAATCAATTCTTTAATACAATTTTATTGGTGGTAGAAATAAATACTTTTATTTTGCCTGGTCTGCACAAAAACGAGAATCTTAAATACAAATACAAGCAAACAAATGGCCACTTAGCTTTGTTGATGCAATCTTTGCCCTCCATTTTGTCGTATGCAGTGCTGCACTCTGGAGGAAGCGACACCGGGAACACAAACATAAAGTATTATTAACGTTCGTGATATAAAAATAAGAGTCGATTGGAATTTTTTTTTTTTTTATGATTTGACCAAAGCTTATAATGGTGCTAACAATGTTGTCCTTATTAATAAGTTAAAATTCGATGGTATCAGGGCCATTCACCTTATTCGATTTTACTTAGAAAACAGACAACAGATAACTTCTGTTGCAGACTACCAAAAATCACACCTAAATCACTATCACTCGACACCTCGAACGATTAAGATTGGAGTACCGGTACCTCAAGGTTCACTCCTAGGACCCCTATTATTTGTAATAGGCTATATATTAATGATTTTGCTGGAAACATGAAAACTAGTTCTGCTATAATGTTTGCCTAATGGCATAAACATATTTGAAGTCAATACAAATTACCTGAGTCTTGAACAAAATATGAAACAAACCCTCAGCGATATGAATAACTGGTTCCTCCCCAGGTAGCATGTAAGCTTGCGGCAAGCCCGCAATTGACTTGATTTGGGCTTGCCATTACAAGCCCTATTTGGTAAATTTGATTCAAACTTGAGTCAAGCCAATTTTTTTACAGTTGTATCCTGCCTTGCACGAAGCAAGCTTGCTACAAGATTGCAGCAACCTAGAATCAAGCCTTCCTCGCGAGCTTGCGGCAGGCTCGTCGTGGGGATACGAGTTAGCTTGATTCAAGCTTATGGCTTGACATGACAAGCTTGCTGCAAGCTTGCAGACTTGTCATGGCAAGCTTGATTCAAGTTGATACAAAATGTAAAAAAAACAGCATTAATGAACTTTATTCCAAAAAAAGAGAAGGAAATTTTTTTGAAACAGCTTTAAAATTAGAAACGATCATATACTGGAAGAAAACAGTATTAAGTTTTTAGGCTTGACTGTGGATACCAACTAACATGGAAAAAACATACAAACCTGCTATGCAAGAAACTCAGCTCCATATGTAACGCCATGCTAATGCTTAAAAATGTAAGTGACCAAAATGCAATCTTATGTTATTACTCCTCCAAGATTCTGTCACACATAAGTTGTGGCACCAAATTTTGGGGCAGATCAGGGAACTGGCAGACTGCTTTAAAATTGCAAAAAAAAAAGTTCGAATAATTAACAGAGTCTCTGTAAGTAATTCTTCATGGAAAATAAAATAATGTCCCTACTGTTGAAAATCCTGTGTTGTACAGATAGAGACTGACATTTATATACTGGAACTTCCCACCTTGTGAAACCACTGAAGAAGGAATGCTGGAAATAAATAAACAAACAATTTTGTGTACTCAAGATGGTGTCGAAATAGCTTTGTTCTTTCATCACGTCAATTTTTGTTCATGTGGATTGTTAAAGGTCAAACAATGGTCCTCCGGGCCAGATAAATTCTGTATTTTTTCTTCGATTTCATTTAGTTGCAGTGTCTACAGTGCTTCACAGTCTGGCATCAAGGAATCAGATATTCGTTTTACACACGATTTCGGTGTTTACGAGTGGTTCAATGGACAGAAACTGAAACAACTTATTTTTATTTAAAGCTTAAAATTATGACTGCAAACACAACTTTCGTTGTCTTTATCATATGGGTGTTAATTTGTGACGGTAAGTATATGCATGTTGTTAATGTTAATTTTGATATGAAGTGTCAATAAAATTGCTTTTTCATTTTGCATTAGGGACTAAGGGACATTCTCGGCGTCCCTTTCCTCACTGGTGTCGTCATAAATCATGACTGATCTTAAATCATGTTTATTACGTCTTTGTTTGTCAGAAAGGCGACTTACACGAGCATACGATCTTGTTCAACAAGTTATTAACGATCCCACACAGCACATGGGAGCAGTTTCAAGTTTAAATTCTGGCTCTTATTCTACCTTAACTATCCCTCGATTTGTTCCTGGATGTGGAGAGGAATTTGCTCTCCAACTACATGGCTTTTGTGACAGTTCCGAATGAGGATATTCTTCGGTCGTATTCCAGCATGTTGTCCATCCAGATTGTCATATTTCAGTTCACCTTCTCGGCGGCACATCCAAAGTCGCTCCTTTAAAGAAAGAATCTTTACCACACCTTGAACTATGTGTGGTACTCCTGTTGCCCAAAGTGTTGCCTAATATATTACAGCCACTTGTCGACTGTTTGTCCATCGAGAAAGTCAATGCCTGGACAGATTCAACTGTCACTCTTCAGTGAAATTCTGCCTCCCCATCATAGTTGGAAATCATTCGTTGCTAATCGGGTGATCCAAATTCAAACTCTCACCCCTGTCGCCATACAGAATAATGTGCTGCATGCTCAAAATCCAGTTGACTGTACCTCCGGAGGTCTGGTTTCTCTAGAACTGATTGACCACAGCCTGTGGTGGTTAGTGCCATTATGGTTGCAATAGCCTGCTGAAAGATGGACTTAACTTCCCCTCGCTACAGACCTGACATACGAAGAAGAATACAAGACTGTTGTGCTCCATGTGCCTGCTGATGACTCTCCTTTCAGTATCCTATTGAAGAAATATTCAAGATTAAAGAAGGTGCAACGAAATCTTCTCATGTGCATTAGGTTTGGACAGAACTGTCGTTCAACCCAAAAATGTAGCGAACCTAATGAATTGTCTGCTCTTACCCCCCAGCCACTTTTTGACTCAGAACCCTTCTCAGATGAGTGTTAATGAAGATGTCACTCAGACTCCTTGAACATATTTAACTATTGGGCCTTACTGCAACAAACCCAACAATCTTTTTGGAAGAGGTGAAACATAGACAATCTTCACCAGCTCCAATCTAAACAGAAGTGGACAGACAAAGGAATATTGGTTCTCATCAAGGACCCGAACTAACCTCTTTTGTGTTGGCATTTGGGACAAATATTTCAAACATTTCCAGGTAATGGCGTTACATCCACATTAACTACATTAAACTTAAATAATGGAAACTACATTTAAATTAACAAAGATTTCCCTCAAAAATAATTATCCATATTATTGTATGTTGCTATAATATATATATATATATTCACTGATTTCACTGCCCAGCATTTTCAGTAATGTCAGCTATAGTTCCGAAATTGCTGACGGCACTGATAGTCACTGATGGTCGGTTGAAGACGATACCCTGTGCGAGGCTACATCAGTTTACTGAGATTACCGATTTTACTGGTGCTTTAGTGCATCAGTATTGTCAGTAAACCAATATTTTTGGCGGAAATTCAAAAGTTGAAGTTATCTAATTATAGGAAGAGTCTTTTTTAAAATATAAGAGCCAAAGAGGGTATCTATTAATTTATATACGTTTATTTAACGTCTGTTTATAGTTACAGAAGCATTCGTCGTGCAGTTTGCAAAGACTAAATAATGTTTAGTAGAGGTTGAATCGTACCTTGTTTATGCATTTAAAAATAATGGATACAGCTTCCCAAACCTTAAATACACACAATGTATAAGCTGCGTCGTGAAAAAACGAAGAAAACAATATCAGTCGTAAGTCGTGCTAGATGTATCAATATGCTAAAAATATACAAACTTTATTATTAAAGTAAATAAAATTTATACAATGAACAATATAAACATGACAGTTTATCGCAAGAATGAAATCACAGATATGCCAGAGATGTGGTTGCTAGGCAAAGTACATTGCAGTAATGTTTACTGATTTAATGTTCCGATATTATCTATTTACTGACAGTGAAAATATTTTGCTGATTACTGACGCTGTTCCCTTATTGTTCACGGACACTGGCGAACTGTCAGTGATATCAGTGAAATCAGTGAATAACGGAAGGCGGCCACGGATAAAATACTCAATGACAATACTAGATAATGGTATTTACCAACTTTATGAGTAAATATTTATCCAAAATTACTAATTCGTTACGCGTAATCTCTTGCGCCGCAGTTAAACACGAGGTTCCGGCGTCAGAGATTGTGCCTCAGAAGCTCACAATACTGGAAACAATTTTGTTTAAAATGTTGGCCAAAGCTATTGTCTATGGTTGCTATTGTTTAATTTTCGTAAATCGGCTTCAAGAAATCTACAGTAATAGATTAACGCTTTTAGCGTTAAATAATGTAACATGCCCTCTTAAACCAAGGCCGTAGGAGAACAGGTCTGGACACTCGCATGGATACTTGACCCCCTTGTTGTTTGGCTGCGGTTCACCAAGTTACCGATAATGCTAACCTATATATTTTTGGCGCTGTAATCCGGGCGGTCGAGCTTGTGATGAGTGCAATTTCATTTTCATGTCTTGTGGCTGCAGATATTTTATTATTCTATGGACGTAAAATTGTTTGTAAATTTTAAAGATCTGTGTATTTTAGATTTAAGGTGATTATGATCAGGTAGCTGATCTTATGTTGTATAGCAGCAATTGTTTAGATGTTTACTCTATGTCCAGGATAGTACTCTATGAAAAG